>PVIJ01007111.1:0-85510 GCA_004024925.1 Scalopus aquaticus | reverse complement strand
GGGGGGGGGTGGGGGGTGGGGGGCGGGGGTGGAGAAACGATTTGTTCTAGCCAACAGGGGCGCGAGAGAAGGAGAATGTCCAGTTACCCACCAATGGTGCGGTGCCAGGTAGAGCTGAAGCCACAGGCGACGCAGGGTGTGGCAGAGCCTGCGGAGGTGCCCCCTTCTGGGGTGTGGCAGACCCTGCTGAGGGCAGCACTGAAGGCCAACGGAGAGCAAGTCCGCACCCCTTGCTCCCTTTGAAAGGTTCTCAAACATGGCCTCTCAGCTCCGCCCCTTTCCCAGCAGCCTCCCACTCAGGGCCCCAGGGCAGGCAGCCCCTGGTCTGCAGACATCGCCAACGCGACCAGCCATTTCTCTGGTAAGTTTAAGATGGGTCAGGCACCGTGCTAGGTACCGCTGCGGCTTCAGTATGAATGACCCAGTGTTTGTCCTTCAGAAGCTCCGAATGTGAGAGGAAACCAGAGAAGATGGGGTCGCTATCCCCTGTGTCACATGCCGTGGTAGAGATGGAGGTTATCACAGGAGCATGGAGGGAGAGGCACCAGCCGCCTCTGCTTGTGCCTTCTAGACCGATTAAGGACGAATCTCACACACACGCGTTCAGGCACAAGCTGTTCATCGCAGGGGTGTGGTTTTTGAGGGAATAGCTCTCATGGGAAGGGAGCAATGGAGGCAAGAGAGGGCTGCAGAAGGAAACTGCCAAAGTGAGCAGCCTGTTCCCTCAGGAACTCTGCACCCCAGAATTATTGCCTCCATTGAGGAAAGTGGGGGGAAGCTTTTCATCCCTTGTCAGTCAGTCATTGTTTATGGGCTCTGGGGGTGGGGCAGGCCAAGTGAGGAAGCCCTTGATTGGTTTCTCAGCTTTGAGTCATAAACGGCCAACACTTTCAGCAGCAGGGTTGGGGGGTCTCCGGCCCCATAAAGGGGTTGCAGGTGGAGCACCAAAAGTGTGCGTGAACAGCATCGCATTCTCTAGCCCCAACATTCACTCAGATAGACGCCCAGGTCTAACAGTCTTGCAGGTAGTGAAGTCAAGTTTGCCAAGTAGGGGAATAAAAAATCTGCCAACCCCAAATATGTCTTTTTGGCAAAAGGTTAATTTCATGGGCAGGTCCCTGTAGGGTGGGTGAAAGTTGTTTTGGAAAAAGATATTTCTACGGAAATGTCTGTGCCAGGAAGACCTAACCTCCTTATCCTTTTCAAAGGACAAGGCCAAACTTAATCTGCATGCCTTTGTCTATACCTTCCCTGGTAAACTCCCTGACCTCTTTCTCCCACAACCCCACCCCTCAACCCAAAGTCCTGATGACTTAGCTAATCTATGTTAGCCAAATGGGGAGTCACTCAGTCACGCTGGGGCTCTCCCATGTAGACAGGAGGTACACATGTTATTATTAAATTACTTTTTGACTTTTTCTCTTGTCAATCTGTCTTATGCTTGTTTGATTCTTTGTCAACTTAGAAGAACCCAGAGAGGTACAGGATGATTTCCTTGGCACTGCTTCCCTCCACCCGCCCCTCCCCGACACAACACAACTAAGAATCACAGACTATCAGCTAAAAAAAAAAAACAACCATTAAAGATCATCTAAACCATCTCCTGGTTTTGCTTATGAGGCCTGACAAGTCTCCCTCCTTGACTGGGATTACAAACTCCCAGGCCACAGGGACTATCCTGAGAAACGATGCTATCTCAGACTATAAGGAATGGTGGGGACTGTGGCAAATGGGAAAGAAGGGGCAACAAAAGCATGTTTCCCACAGCACCTCTGGAATTCTCTAGAGAAGCTGGACATTTCACATGTGTTTCATGTGAAATCTCTAGGTTTTGAAATGTTGGCAACTGCTTGGACATTCTTAAGAACATTGTACAGGCCAAGGGAAATATGTCAGCAGGCCAGTCTCAATCCTGGGCCTGCCAATGTGCAATCTCTGGCCTATGGCCTCACTGCACATGGGAAGCACAGCCAGGATTCCTGGGCCAAGGAACTTTCTATCATGCCGGCAAAAGGACAAGAGAAGGAATATGACGTGGTAGGAGGGCCGATGGGGGCCCCAGAGGAGGGAAATGAGGAGTTGAATCATGGGCCTGCAGCCAGCAGTTCAAACAGAGTCTCCAGTGTGACTTGGCAAGGGAAGCTCATGGCTCACTGTTTTTTAGTTTTGCTGTTTTTATTGAGGTGAAATTCATGTAATATAAAATTAGCCATTTTAAAGGGAACACTTCAGTGGCATTTAGTACATTCACCAAATTATATAACCACCACCTCTATCTCATTTCAAAATATGTAATCACATCCAAAAAGAAACCCTGTAGCCATTAAGTAGGTACTCTCCATTCCCTCTACCCCTAACCCCAGGTGGGTAATGACCAATACGCTGGTTTTGCCTGTTCTGGAGGTTTCGTGTGGATGGAATCATCTACCACGTGATCTTTATGCCTGGCTTCTCTCACTGAGAATGATTCTTCAAGATTCATCTCTGTTGTTCTTCATCCTTTTTATGGTTGAATAATATTCCACTGTCTGGGTAGACCAGGTGTTGTTTTTCCATCTGCTGATGGATAGTTGGGTATTTCCACTTCTAGGCTATGATGACTCATCCCAAGGCCCCCTTTTTAAGGGTAGGGAACCCCACTCTGGTATTTAGGGACATAGGACAGCTGACCCATTATGTCCAACTGGCAATGTGTTGAGAGTCCAAAGAAAGTTTTAATTTCTTTTAAAATCAGAAAAAAGATCCTGACTGTTAGGATCAAAGGAAATGTTTTAATTTTTAATTTGCTCTGAGTTGTATTTGTCTTTATAGCAACACAGACATAAAATATGATTATGGAGGAAGGAACTCACAAAGGCAAAAGTGGCCTTCTAGAGACCTAGAAAAATCAAGGGTTCTGGAGTTACACAAACCAAAGAGAAACTCCATACACACAGGCACTTCCTAGCCTTGTGACTGTTAGCCAAACAGGTTCCCTGCCCACTGCTGCACCCCACTACCAGAACGGGGCCTAGCACATAGTGGGCACATAATAAATGCTTTGTGAAAGAATGAATACATCTGAGATGAGTCACAGAGCTTCTCCATGCCTTGATTTCCTCCATTTGAGTCTTGTGAAAAATCATCTTTCCCTCTTAGGGCAGTGGGAGGATGAAAGGGCCTGAAGAAGTGAGGAAGGTTTTTGAGAAGAATCACTTCCTCCCCTTTGATTTCTGCAAGGTGGAGGCAGGCCAAAGCCCACAGCCTACTTACCAGAAGTGAACTTCCCAGAATGCATCTGCATTAACTCAGTGTCTGGGAGACTCACCTGCAGCAGGTATTCCCACCTCTTGGCTGAGGATCTGCAGATCTGGGGAGAGAGGTTGACGAGCAAACCACAAAGAAAACAAGGAAAAGATGCCCGTGGAAAATTAGAACTAAAAGGGAAGTGCCAGTGTGTGTGTGTGTGTGTGCGTGCGCGCACACACCTGTGTCTGGGTGTGAGTGCCCATGTGTCTCTCTGTGCATGTGGGTATTTGTGTGTGTGTGCGGAAATTGTGTATGTGTGTAAGTGCACAGGAGGGTGGCTGTGTGCCTTTGTAAATGCATTTAATGTGTGTGAGAGAGGATTTTGAGCGCCGATGTGTGTTCACGCGTGTGAATGTGTGCGTCCCTGAGAGTGTGAGCATCCCGTGTGTATCTGCTGAGTTTTCATGGGTGTCCACGTGAGAATGTGTGTGAGTATGTGTGTGAATGTCAACGTGCTTCTCGTGTGTGTGAGAACCGTGAGTGCACGTGTGTGAACGTATCTGTGAATCTGCGCATTTGTGGGTCTGTGAGAGCTGTGAACATCATGTGTGTACATGTGTCTGTGCATGAATGTGTGTCTGAATGTAAATGTGGGGTATGTGTGTGTGTGTGTGTGTGTGGTGGGTGGAGGCAACAAGGAAAAGGGGGAGAAGAGGAGAGGACTAGCTTCTGAAAGGGGGCAAATGGCCTTATCTGGGCTTTGTCTTGATGAGAGAAAATTCTTTGCCCAAGGCAACAGTCCCCCCTGGGGTGTGCCCTCCTCTGTGGGTGACTGGGAACTCCAGAGACCCCAGCGTGCCTCTTCAAACCCAATTTGCATTAGAAATCAATGTGGGCTTCTTTCTTTCTTTTTTGAGGCCCTGAGATGCCAGCACCCTCCAGCAAGTAATAATGATGCTTTTCAGACCAGGACTTCAAACTGCTTAGCTGTGATTAGTCTCCTTTTAAACACAGGAAAACTGGGGTGACTTGAAGGAATTCCACTGACAGGTCAAAGGGAGGCTGGTGCCTCTCAGCCGTGGTGACCCCAGGAGTCACAGAAGCCCAGGCCTCAAGCTGGGTCACAGTCACCTGGGGGCCCCCAAAACAAGGAGGCCCCACTGGTTTCTGGACAGAAGTAAATTATGTCTCTTGTTGATGTCTCGAGGCCAAAACCCTGCAGTCCAAGGAGGCAGTAATGAATGTTGGAACATTCCAGAAGACCCTTCTCTGGGGAACTGTCCGGAAAAGTGGTGTGCCAGGGAGAGAAGCAGCTTATTGGTCAGAATGGGACTTGAGTCTTGCAAGATCAGCCTCACTTTCTTTGTCTGTGAAAGGAAAGACTAACTAGAATGTGCTGAAGACTAACTAGATGTCAGCACCGTGAATGGCCTGGCCCAAGGAGTGGGCATTGCCAGAGGGACAATACTGCCATTATCACCATCATCTCCCCATCCACCTCCCCAATGGAGATCCCAAGAGTCTCAAAGCTTAAAGATCTGAGGGGGCTAAGGACACTCCCCCCACCCATCACCACCACCACCCCCGCCCCGCACACACTCTGAGACTCTCCAGCTCAGTGATGCTTAAAGGACTGAAGAGATTCTGAGAAACGCAGTATCAAAACTATTTCAAAATAGACGTTTTTGATTTATTCTCTGAAAGATCTGGACCAAGGCTGTGTGTCCACTGTCCCCAGATTGATGACTGGTTTGGAGAGAATAGATGTCCTACAAGGGGATGGGGGTTGGAGGGAACCCCTGGGTTCTACAGACCTGAATCAAATCCACCTCTGCTACATCTCAGCTGCCTGGAACTGAGCAAATGATGCCACAGGATATTCTCTCTGAGTATGACATATATCCAACTGTAGGGGGCATAGTAGGAGGTCCAAAATGGCGGCTCTGTTGGCTGAACCAATTCAGTCTCTACGGTGAGTAGAGGGTTTGTGGCATTTTTAAAAAAGATTTATTTTTATTTATTTATGCATACAAGCTGGGGTGTAGGTCAGAGGTGCAGGAGGTGAGAGGATTCCCCAGAGACAGAATGGGGAGCAGAACAGGTGTATCTACTGAAATACACTGCTGAGGGGAGCATCAGGCTAGACAAGAGAGGTCTGCTGCGCCATGTGGGAAGCTCCCTGGCTGAGGATCGAACTCATGCTGCAGTGGCTGGCTATAGCTTGATAGCGCTGAGACTTTAACCCCTGCTCCACCAAGGAGGCCCAGGGTTTGTGACATTTACAAAGAACCTATTATGTGCCATATCTTGGGAACTGAAAGAGAAACGAAACAAGGCCCCTGTCTGATGAGGGGAGGATGCGAGTGAAGAGTGATAACTCTCCTGAGAGAGGCTCTCGAGCAGAGGGTAAGCGTTCCTCTCAGATTTTCCCTGGCAGACAGGCCTCCTGGGAGGGTGGACCCAGCCAGAGTCTTGAGGGAACTGCTGTGGTGCTCTCTGGGGACACGGGGTTTTTCCAGTCCCAAACAAATAAACAAAAAATAGAAAAAGAAAAATGTTGCAGGGATATCCCTGGTCCTAGATCTGCACTTTGGAATCATGAAAAGCAATCAGTACCCGGAAAGTCCAGACAGCACTCAGCCTCTCTGAGGTAAAGTGCATCTCTCAGCATTGCTAAAAATCTCCCAGCATTACTAAGTGCTGGGTGTGTGTTACACACCCGTTTTTCTGATGAGGAAACGAGACCTCGAGAGGTTAAAAAGCTTGCCCGATATCTACAACACATAAATGACAAAGCTGGATTTGAACCCAGGACTTTAGGACTCCAATGCTCAGATTTTGAGGGTCACCAGGGCTCAGCCATGTCAGGAAGCCCTCAGAGTGTTGTTTACTGGCAGAAAGGGGCCTTTTCCCCACCTGCGTCCAACCGACAGCTGCAGAGGCCATAGGTTGGTTGAAGCCCTTAGGACAGATCCCTGAGGAAAAGGAAGGGACTGGGAAGGGACCTGTCACTTTGGCCTTAGGTTTTGGGGTCAAGTTGGAGTTCTCTTTGGTTTCCCTCTGGTCAGGGCCTAGAAGTGGGCTGATCCTACAGCCTCCCAGCTTTGGCCCCGGCAGAGGCCAGGCCTGGGTAGAGACAGGGCAGTGGAGGACACAGAGGGTGTGAGCAACTCCCTCCTGCTCCTCAGGCCCTGGGGCATGGGAGTCCAGTTGAATTGGTCTCCTGTTGCCATGGCAAACTGCCACAAACTGGGTGGTTTAAAACAGCAGAAGTTTGGTATCACAGAGTTATGGGAGCCAGAAGTCTGAAATCAAGAAGGTGGGTAAGTCCAGACTCCCTCCAAAGCTTTTTGTTTGTGGTGGCCGCAGGCAGTTCTTGGCATTCCTTGGCTTGCAGCTGCATCCCTCCCATCTCTCTTCCATCTTTCCATCGCTGTCTTTCCTGTGAGAGTCTGGTCTCTGGGCTCAAATTCCTCTCCTTTAAGAACAGCAGATTAGATTAGGATCCACCCAGCTAGTATGAGCTCCTCTCAGCCAAATGCATCCACAAAGAAGTCATTTCCAAATTCACATGCACAGGTTGGGACGGGATGTGAATTGAGGGGTTAAAAGCACACTGCTTAGCACTGTTCAAAATCTGAGCATTGGAGTCCTAAAGTCCTGGGTTCAAATCCAGCTTTGTCATTTATGTGTTGTAGATATCGGGCAAGCTTTTTAACTTCTCGAGGTCTCGTTTCCTCATCAGAAAAATGGGTGTGTAACACACACCCAGCACTTAGTAAGGATTTAAACTGACGGGTGTAGAAGACACAGGGCTCACAGAAGGGAAGCGAGCTTGACCTTCATTACTGTAGGAATCCATCTTGGATTGGCCCACCCTAGTGCTGGCTGCTCGGGCTCCTGCAGCTGGTCAAAGGTCTGACCTGGGGTGTTTCCACCTGACACACACCAGACACCCCAGCACCCCCCCAACTCCTGGGAGCACTGTGCCACAAGCCTGGGTGCAGGGCCATCTCCCACACCCAAGGCCACCCACTCCCTGGGTATATCTCCCCATCCTCTGGGCAGAGGCCAGGAAATAGCATTCCCTGTGAGGGAATGCCCCATTCAGAGGAAGGCAAGGAGGGGACGGTGTGATTCCAGCAGGGGGACATCCCCAGGTGGAGGCAGCAGGTGTGAGGATGAAACTTCAGAGAGGAAGCTTCACTCCCAGAATGTGATGTCGGGCTGGCACTGCACTCACACAGCTGTGGAGGCATTATAAATCTCTCTCCTGGAGATGAGGCTTGGAGGCTCTCCTCTGTCAGCGCCCACAGCGTAAGGCCTGAACCCTGAGAGCATCAAGGTGAGGCTGTCTGCCTCCCTCAAGCCTGCTAATTGCACCTGCAATCTATTCCCTCCAAATGCAGAAGGCTGTCTCTTTCTTCATGGAAAGCATCAAGGGGAGCTTTAACTGCAGAGCAGGCTGTGCTTCAGTCCAGATCTGATTACGCCTGGACCTGCACTCTGACCTGCCAGTTTTCTACCAGAAATTCTACCCTCTGCCCAAGACACTGGGTGGTTTGGATGCATTTAGGCCAGACGGTATCCTTTGAGACTGTGGAGGTTTGCACTGTTTTTGTTGTTAGTTTGGTTTTGGTACAGTCTGACTCTAATTCTTTCTTTTCAAGGGAAGTGACCATTAGCCTATTCTGATTTAAAGGATGTGAAATCAGAAATCCAGGTCTCTTTTTATTCCCTCGTAGACATATGACTCTGAGTCACCATCTCTTTTAGATTCCTCATTGTAGAAAGACAATATAAAACATTTCTTATTGACTGGATACAGGGTAAAATGAGATATTCTGTCCATCAATCAGTTTAAGCTGGAGACATCTTGCAGGATGTCCAATAAAGTAACTCTTCAAAAATAAAGCTTTTATTTTCAGCCCTTGCCAATTTCTATGGTGTAAATGCTGCCATCGTGTGACTTTAAGCTATCTGTATAACACCCTTGAAGGAGGACTCAGGGACATAAGGACATCTGGCTATCCTGAACTGGTGTAAGCCAGCTCCCACACACCCCTGGAGACAACAGGCAGCAACTCTGGCTAATTTTATCAGCAAAGAAAAGTGCCTCAAGGACATGGAGTAGCTTGCAGATTTCCAGCTGGCAACTTAGATTTCGAGTTTGGAAACCCAGGCTCTCTAACTCAAAATCACACCAGAAGTATTTGTTGGTCAGAAAGAGGGACACCCCAGGATCCCCAAACCTGCCTACACTAAATGGATTCTGCCATCTGCCACATCAAGACAAAATATACTCTAGTGCATAAGAACTTCCACAGAAAATAGCTTTAATGCATTAGTGTGCAATGAAGAGGAAAAAAAAAGAATAGTTTTCAAGTCAAGCACCCAAAGTTACCCATCTTCACGTGGGTAAATGCCCAGTCAAACAGGGTTGGCCCAAGCAAGGCCAAAAGCTTGTAACAAGTCTCAGGCACCTTCTGGTGGGGACCCATAGGAAAGGCGCAGAAGAGGCCAGGCAAGTCTGGAAGGAAAAGAGCAAAATCAAAATCCAAGTCAAGACAAAGCTTGCCATTGTCAGCCTCCCCGCTGGTCTCTCACTCACGTCTCTGTCTCTTTCAAGTGTCTCCTTCCACGTCCCCCAAGTCCACGGTACAAGCCCAAGGCCGAGAAGCAAGTGCAGCTTCTTCACATGTCCCCACGTGCCTCCTCCAGTACCTCTTCCTGATCTCCTTCCTTCCTTCTCCCAGTCTTCTCTAACTTCCCCTCCCTGCCCCGCTCGACCCTTCCTTATGATGGGGAAGGGAGCCTGGAACCCTCCTTTCCCTGGGGACTACCCTGCCACACAAGGGTGAAGGATTGTGGTGTCTAACCGGGAAGAAAAAAAATCAAGTTTGTGAGCTATGTCCTAACTGTTTTAGCTCAAGAACTAGTGTGCCCAAGATTTGGCGCCCTGCCTTCATACGCAGTGACAGCACCCCTGACCCAGCAGACATAGGCTGCCATGGTGCAGGACGACTGGGGAAGAGTGGGGGGTTCACACCAACTAACCCCACTAGAGGAGAAGCCTTGCTGTTACTTGCCTCTGGGAGGGGTGAGTCATACAAAATTCAGATTCCCACTTCCGGAGAGTAAGAGACCACAGGAAACAGTGTTTATGGGGCAGAGGACACTGACACTGCTTGTTGTGAAAGTGACATCAGCTTGGAAGGCTGGTGGCCCAGGTCCAACTCTTTTCTCCTCAATGACCCCCACAAAGCACCTGGACCAGTCGTTTTACCTCTCTGAGCCTCATTTTCCTCATCTGTAAAATGGGGAGAGTTAGGTCCATACCTAACATGGTTTTGAGGGTCACACAAGACAAATTTCATTTAAAAAAGCCTGACACCTGGGCCTTCTTGGTGGCACAAGGGGTTAAATTTCAGCACTATGAAGCTATAGGCTAATGGCAGCCACTGCAGTACAAGTTCGATCCCCGGCCAGGGAGCTTCCCACATGGCACAGCAGACCTCTCCTGTCTCCCCGCTGCTCCCCTCAGCAGTGTACTTCAGTAGATCTGTCTGTTCTGCTCCCCACTCTGTCTCTGGTAAATCCTCTCACCTTCTCCCCGTCCCCATCCCCTGCACTTCTGGTCTACACCCCAGCTCGTGTGCATAAATAAATAAAATAAATCTTTAAAAAAAAAAAACCAGAACACCTAGCGAAGGCCCAACTTCCCCTCCCCTCTGACTGTGGAATTTATTCAGCATGGACCTTGCAAACCCAACACACCAGGACAGATCTATCTCGGTCAGGGTGGTCCTTCCGCGGCCCCTGGAGGCAGAGCCCCAGCCAGCCAGGCTGCCTTGCACTGGCCTGCCTGGCACTGGGCTGCGGATTAGCTTTTGGCACGTGGCACTTCCTCCTGATTTTCGTCAACGGTGGCAGGTCCTCCTCTTTGGAGAGTGGACTTGAGTTCTGGACGCAGCCCAAAGTTAAATGGAGCCAGGTGTGACACAAGGTAGCAGAGGAAGCAGCCTGGGATGGGTTGGGGTGGGCAGAGGCCTGAGATTGCAAAATAATGAGCAGGGGTTACTGGCTGGAGTTGGAACCTGACTCACCACTGGGGGTGGGGGGGATACCCAGTGGTGCTTTGAGCTGTGGTAGCTGTGCTGGAATGAGCAACTGAACCCCAGGTCTCCCAGGGGCAGTGAGGACAGGGGAAATACTAGATTGGAAGGGCAGTTCTGGGGTGTCTTCAGCCTCTGTCTGTTAGGGTCCTACCTGGTAGGAGTCCTCCATTCACGAATTTGTTTCATTCCCCGTTTATAAGCATCAGGCCCATGCGGGGTGCTGGGTGTGGCGCTTACCGTGACTTCTGCACTGCCCTGGGGTTTGCAGTCATAACGAGACACATCACACTTCTTATCGAGGAACATCTGGACCTGCCTGTGGTCCATGCAAACGGCGCCCCTTGTGTGGTGCGCGCTGGTGTGTGGTCTTGTGGGAGGAAAAAGTAGGATGTGCACTAAGGTCAGGGAGACATTTGAGCTGGATCAGTATGGGGGTGAATCTATGTGAGCCCTGAAGGGGAAGGGAATACCAGACTCACGGAAGTGTAGACCAAAACACCTAGGAATGAAGGTCTGCTCCTTGGGTGCTGAGGCATCTGGTGGATGTAGGGAGGCAGACTGCGGTGAGGCTGCAGGGACTGCTTTCCTGCGCATGAGTCAAGATCCCTGGGGGCTTCTGGGGGAATCAGAGAGGCCCATGGATGTCAGACATTCCATTCCGCTGAGTTGGACACAGCATCTGCCTGAGGCAAAGATATAAGAACAGCGGCCTTGGTGTGGCACAGATCAGGTCTGGCTCCCAGCTCACTGCCTGTTGGCTGTGTGTCCTCCAGCCAGATGCTTAACCTCTCTGAGCAGGAGTTCTTGCATCTGCAAAACCAAGGTCAGAGAAATGCCTACCACCAGGGGCTGGGGTTTGGCAAGGTGCAAAGTCAGAGGTGTTGCAAGTGACTCCTCTCCAGTCTGGTCTCTCGTCCTTTGTGTAGGGGACAGAAACCAACCATTAGGGTGTGACAGCAGCAGCTCTCTGAAGGCTGAGGAGTAGTCCCCAGCCAAGACATTCTCTCCCTCCGGCGCTAACCAGCATTTTCTCTGGACTGAGCAGCGCCCTGGCTCCTAAGTGGTCCTTTAAAATGCAAATCTGCCCCCTTTGAGTTCCTAGGGCCCGGAGCAAACGACTTTTATCAGCTAATTCATCTACCCGGGAGTAGAGGGGTGGGGCGGAGAGAAAAGGGGATCGCTGGTCTCGTGCTAGAGGGGCGGGGCAGGAGCTGGTTTTCCTCCCGCCCATCGCCCCTGGAGAGAGTGGGAGAGGACGCTCCTGCCACTGGACTCCGTGGACAGAAGGAAGGGAGCCCCGCCCCGAGGCAGACTGAATGTCGTGTGGGCCAGGAGAGCCCCGGCTTTTACCGGTTAGAGGGTCTTATCTGCACCGGGCCGAGACCGTGAGCTCCGCGGAGAAACAGGTCCTGCCCGAGGGGGCGCCCCCAGCAGCCTGGAGGGGAAACTAACCCCAAACACTTAAGCGGGCCTGGGGAGCAGAGGAAGGTGATGTGGGCTTTTTCAGACCCTCCCCCCATCCGCGGTTTCACTTTCTGAGGTTTCAGTTACTCGAGGGCCAAAAATACTATGCACGGTGAGGTATTTTGAGAGAGAGGATCATAGCTATAAAACTTTCATTGCAGTATATTTTATTATTAGCTATTGTTGTTAATCTCTCACTGTGCCTAATTTGTAAATGAAACTTTTCCCGGGTATGTGTGCAGGGGGGAAAGAACACGGAAGAGGCAGTTCTAGCTGCAGTTTCAGGCTCCCCCGCGTAAGAGGAGGGGAAGGGAAACCCCTGCACCCGCCAGGCTGTGTGAGAGCGCTGTGGTATCTGCTGTCTCACCCCAGAGGCAGCTATTAGTAACCACTTTTTGCAGCTGTAGAAACTGAGGCTCAGAGAAGTGAAAAACGCTTTCCCAAGGCCAGAAAGCTAGCAGGTGGCAGAAGCTCTGAAAGCCAGGTTCTCAGCGGCCACGTTAACAAGCCAGGCTTGGAGGGTCCAGCACATGCCTGAGTTCAAGTGAGGGCTTGCTCCCTCCGCGGACAGAGGCAAGCTCCTCGTGTCCTTCTTGCTTCATTCACAAAGAGGCTGCAGCAGAAACCTCAGCGCCAGGGTGCTCCCTGGGACCCAGCTCTCCAGTGCTGTCTCTCTTCATTGTGTGTGGGTCTTCTGTGGGAGAGGGAGAATCTGTAGACTTGCAAATTTGAAATAGTGCAATATAAAACATGCATGAAATAAAATCTCCCGTTAGGTGCAAAATGTGGAATCATGTAAATCTCCCAGTTTTAAAAAAAATCAATAATTGTATCATTTCAAACCTGGTGGGTCCAATGCCATTTCTATGGGCTCACTGTTCTCATGTGTGGGTGACATTTTAATGGCCAGAGACACGCTCACCACCTCTTTCAGGGTTACACTTGAATTATTTGTGGTTTTAATTATGTAAAGATCTTCAAGAACACATTCCTGTGAAAACTGTGACCTCCCTTATGGTTTTTTGTGTATAAAAATATGTAACCCATGTAAATGATGGGCCCCCCATGTGGCTCCTTCTATGGATTCAGTTGCATACAAAGAACTGGAGTCTAGTCTCAAGTAATAATTAAACTTTCTCTGTATGTAGCCAAAACCCCACAGCTCCACAGAATGCGAGCCCTCACCTCCTTTTCCCCACCCTCTCCCCCCAACTGCATTTCCTCTCTCCTATCCCACCTCCTACCTCCTTGATATGGAGATGAGTAAGTTTCTCCCTCCCCACCCTTTTCTCTGGTCTCATTGCTGGCCTGTCTTGAATGGGGATCCGAAGGTGGACAAAGCTAAGCATGTATTCATTTTTAATTTTCTGCAGCTTCCTGTGGTGGGGGCAGGGTGGGGAGAAGGAGGGATGGAGAGAAAGGAGGCAGAGGGGGAGAAATGAAGGAGGAATGAGGGGAGAGGTTGAAGAAGAGGATGTGGCATGGCGGGTGTAGTGGAGGGCGGGGAGGGAAAGAAGGAGTGGGTGGAGGAGAGAGGAGAAATGAAGGAGGAATAGGGGAGGGGTGGAAAGAGAGATGAGGGTGTTCGGGAAGAGGGTAGATAGGAAGGAGGGGGAGGTGGGGGGGGAGGAAGCTCAGGAGGCAAGAGAGAGGCCTGTGGAGGGAGAGAGTAATGGCAGGGAAGAAGAAAAAGGGGGTGAGGGAGGAGGGAGATAACCAGGAGGGAAGGGGATGGGGGAGAGGAGAGAGTTGAGCTAAGAATTTAGACCCGGGCTGGCAAAGAGGAGGCCGGCAGAACTACCAGTTTCAGGAGGCCCTCACCCTTGAGTACCCCATCTCTGCACTGTCGGGGCGCTGTCACACCTCTCTGAAACCATTCTGGCTGTGGGTAGCCTCCCACCCTCAGGCCTAGGGCCAGTTGGGCCTTCTTTAGGAGTCAGTTCCTGCTTTGCCCCCTTCCCAGCTGCCCCAGGCTTACTCAGCCACTCTTTCCTCTGGCCTCCACCTCCACACACTTGCTTCTGCACTGGTTTGCTGATGGGCCTGTTTGATCTTTAGGGGTCCTGCTCTCAGAGGGCAAGAGCCAACTCATATTCCTCCCTTCAACCTCAGCCCTGCTCCCCAGCTCTTTTTAGCTTCTCTTTGTGGCTCAGCCCCACCTCCATAGGGGCAGGGAACGTGGAACCGCCCCTTTTCAGATCACACTGCTATGCTTTCTCTTAGCAGGCAGAATGAGGGGTACCTTGGGACTCCCAAACTCGCATGCTCTAAATGGGTTCTGCCATCTGCTGCATAAAGACAAACATACTCTTAGTGTGAAAGAACCTTGATAGAATGTGTGTGAGGAGGGGAGGGGTGGAGCGGTAATAATTTGGCAATGAAATGCACGCAAAGTTACCCATCCCTCGCGGGTAAATGTCCAGCCAAACAGGATTGGCCTAAAGCAGGGTTACCGAGGCTGGAAAACTTGCCACAAGTCTAGGGTACCACGCGCAGGAACCCGCAGGAAAAGGGCAGAGGGGCCGGGCAAGTGTGGGATGAAAGGAGCAAAATCAAAGAACAAACCAAGATGAAGGCTGCCATTGTCAGCCTCTCCATGTGTTTCTTAAGTCCCTGGTGCAAGTCCAAGGCTGAGAAGCAAGCCTGTCCCCCTTCATGAACGTCTCTCTTCTGTGTCTTTGTCCACATCTTCTCTATCTTCACCTGGCTGCTCAGCTCCTCCCTTTGTAAGGTGGGGCAGGGAACATCAGCCTTCCCTTTAAAAAAAATTTTTTTTAATTTACTTATGCATACAAGAACTGGGGTGCAGGCCAGAGGTGCAGGGGGAGAGAGGATTCACCAGAGACAGAGTGGGAAGCAGAACAGGCAGATCCACTGAAGTACACTGCTGAGGGGAGCAGCGGGCGAGACAGGAGAGGTCTGCTGTGCTATGTGGGAAGCTCCTTGACCAGGGATGGAACTCGTGCTGCAGTGGCTGATGATTACTACATAGTGCTGAGACTTCATCCCTTGCCCCAACAGGGAGGCCCAGCCTCCCCCTTTTAACGGAGATTTCTCTCTAACATACCCACAGAGCTTAGTCTAGGAGACACCATTGAAGTAGATGAACTGCTTAGTTGGGCCCTACCTGGTTTCCTGAGCCCCAGAATCAAGAGCAATAAAATCATTATTTTTAAGTCACTGTGTTTTGAGTGGTTTGCTACAGAGCAGTAAGTAACTGATACCTACACTTTTTTTTTTTTTATGAGCGAAAAACTTGGTGAAGGGGAGTCGGAGTCTGTGACTTTTGAACGAGGATTTAGAGAGGATAATGCTAGAATTCAGACTTTTCTGCTTTTACGTGCTAGTTTTTAGCTTGTAACTATGGCACGGCCCTTTAATCCAGCGGTCAAGGGCAGCAAGTGCTGGTCTGATGGGATGACGGCGGCGGCGGGGGGTGGGGGTGGGGTGGGGGGGGCGGGCGTCCTCCCCAAGACCCATCGCTTTGGCATGGGGATTATTTCAGTTAAGGTCCATCAGGGATCTGCGGGTTCATGAGACACTTCTACCACTTCCTTGACTGTGCAGAAGAATGAAAATTGGGGGTATTATCCAGCATTAGGATTGTTATCAGAAATAACCTTTCTATTGGGGAAAGCTTTCTCTATGGGGGGGCGGGCAACATCAGAGCATCTGGTCTTCATCAGAGAAATCACCCACTCTTCATCACAGGAGCTCCCTGGTCTCCCCATGAAGCCCCAGGCCCCAATTCCTTAGCTTGGGCTGTAGATCTTCATTCTGCCCCATTTGCTTTAGAAAGTCCATTCATGCCCATTCTCTACACATAGGCAATTCAACGTGTTCTTCTCTCCTGTCTGATGTTGATTTGATTGTTCTTCCAGTCAGAGAAGAACCCAGAGGGGTGGCGGGGGAATTGCTTTCTGCCCCCCTGCAGATGATTGGGGAAGAAAGCAGCACCTCCCTGTGAAATATCCCGCCAGAGTTTCATCGCCTGAAGTTGATCATGAAGGAACGTGGGAACACTCTATCTAGTCAGGGACTGTCCTCTTACAAAACAGCAGTGTCAAGAAAGACCGAGGAAATGTTCTAGATTAAAAGAGGTCAGAGACGTGATGGCCAAATGCCCCGTGTGACCCAGAGTGTCCTTGTATTTTCAAGGTCAACATAGGGACAAACAGTCTGAGCTGAATAATGTTTATAGATGAGACATCAAGGCCGCCTGGGTGTTAAATCCCAGATTTTGATCATTCAGTTCTCAGATGCGATATTGTAAGAGAATGTCATTTGTTTTTAGGGAATACAGGCTGAGGTATTTTAAGAGACAGAGAGGTGTTATGTCTGTAACTTTCTGTTAAATGGTTCTGAAGAAAAAGCACCCAGCACTTTCTCTTCTATAGACCTCTGTCTAAAGCGTGAAGAAGAGGGTAGAGAAATGTGATAAAGGCCTCACCAGGATCTCTGGTTGAAGGGACATGGGAATTCTTTGTACTGTTCTTATAACTTTTCTGAGTCTGAAGTTATGTGAAAATAAAAAGCAATTTTTTAAGGGAAGAGAACCAATTGTGGTGTGTGCCGGATGTCTCCAAAGACAAAGAGCCCTCCCCCCACCACACCCCCCACGGGGGCAGGAGTCCCTGCTCCTTTCTGGTCTCCTCTGGTGGCACACATGTGACAAGCCCCTGGTCCGCTGGGCTCCGCAGCCTGGCATCTGGAAAGGATCAGCCGCTACCGCTCAGCTCACCCCTCCACCCTGGGCTCGCGCCCAGGGGTCTCTGGAGGCCAGGCTGGTTTTGGATTTCTCACAATGAGAATCCACAGGCGCCACGGAGATGGAGACCACGGAGCCTGTTAGGAGAAGCCCTTCCTGGCAGTTCCCAGCGCGCTCCACCAGGCCTTGGTTACCACCCTGCCTTCCTGGCTTGCCAGGATTTTGGAAATTCCTGTTCAGAGGCCACAAAGCACTGGAAAAAGGAGGTGAGGGGCTAGAGGAGCCCCCCAAACCCCAGCCTGCCCCATTGGAAAGCATTGCTGAGAGCACATAGCTGGGCGGTTTTGCTATATTAGCTGCCTGGGGAAGGGGCCAGAGGTGAGAGAAGAGGCTCGACTTGACCCATAGGAACAGAGCAGGCAACATTCCCAGGATCCGGGCCACCTGAGGCTCCCGGCTCAGCAATGCCAACTGTGCATGCTTCCAGAAGCGAGCAGGCTGGGCAGGAGAGAGCTAGGAGTTTGGAATCCTAGAGACCCAGGAGGGCTGCCCCTTCCTGGCTGGGCACTCTATGTCGCCCCCTTTGCACAGCAGAAATGATCAGACACCCCGAGGTGTGAGAGAATCATCAGTGCTTCAATTCCAGTCATGTCTACTGGGCACCTACAGGAGCCAAGCACCACACTGGCCCCTTGGGGGGTGTGCCCACCTACACTGCCCACTGAGGACGTGGTGCCTTCTCTCTAGGTCTCCTTCACCTGCTCCGCTCCCTCTTACATAACGCCCAGGTGCAGCCAGGTGCCAGAGTGTCTGGGTTCAAATCGGAGCCTCCCCCTCCAAGGGTTTGAGGTTAAGTTACTCAACATATGTATGCCTTGGTTTCCCCACCTGGTAAGGAGTATAATAATAGCACCCACCCTTTAGATTGTTGTGGAGATGAGCTGAATCCACACAGGTAAAGGAAATAATAACAGCGAATGCTTTTGCAGCAGTTGCTCCAGGCCAGACACCAGTGTGCACTCTCTTAGTATTGCCCCATTTTATAGATGAGAAAGTTGAGGCCCAGAGAGACGCATAATTTGCCCAAGATCACAGAGACAAGAGGCAGAGCTGGAATCTGACTCAGGAGTCTGCATGCTCCTGCCCTGTTCATCCAGTGCTTGATTCTTGTGCTGCACTCACATCTACAACCAGGGCTATTGTCCCTTGGGGGACAGCCTGTGAGGTCACAGAGGGCCTGGGCTTACCATGCCTCTGCTGTCACTGCACTGCGTGCACTGGGCCCCTCAAATGACATAGCTGGTCTTAGACTCTCACTGGGGACCCACCCTAGATGGTGGGGAATCTAAGATACAGTTCCCTTAGTGCTACACCTGCTCCAGTCCATTCCCAGAGAGATGCCAAAGCCACTCATTTGCCCCTGCCTCCATTCCCCTCAACACCCCAAAAAGAGCATCCAGTTCAGGAGCCTCAGAAAGTGCTGGAGAAGGAAACCAGGTCTTTCCAGAAAGGCAGCGAGAGGGAGGGGCATCCAGGGGACACTGCAGCTTGCTACAAGTGGGGAATCCCAGCCTGGCTGAAGGAGCCTAATAAACAGTTAATTATGATGCTGGCTAAGTAAATAGTGGCGGGGAGACCCAGCAGCAACACATAATTACGCAGGTTGGAGCGGAGCTGAGCACGGTTTTCTCAAGTCTGCAATCTGGAGGTAACACAGATGTCAAAGTGCAGGCTTGTGGTCGGGCACAAAGGTAAACAAGACCCTCCCTAAGGGCAGACATGATTCAGTCCAAAGGTTCAAGTGTGGCACTTACGATAGTTAAAAGAATTTTTAGCCCTTTTATGGGGAGCAGGTAGGGTGGGGGTGGGGTAAGGAATAAACATTTCTTAAATGCCTGCTGTGCCCCAGGCTCTGCCTGACAAGTATTCAGTACCATTTTCATCACTCAGAAAGGAAACTCCCTACTCAGTACTCATTTGTTTCCCCACCCCTACCTCCTGCCCCTTAGACCCTGGCAACCATGAAATTATTTGCTGCTGTCTATGGATTTACCTATTCTAGATATTTTATATAAACGGCACCATCCAATATGTGGCCTTCTGGGGCTGGTTTCTTTCATTTAGCCTCACATTTTTGAGGTACATTCATATGGTAGCACATGTCAGTGATTCATCCCTTTTCATTGCTAAGTAATATTCCTTTGCCTGGATAAGCCATGGTTTGTCCATTCATTCGTTGATGGACTCTGGATTGTTGCAGTTTCTGACTTTCATGAGTAATACTATGAATATCTGTGCATAAGTTTCTGTGTGGCCAGATGTTTTCAATTCTCTCGAGTACATGCCTAGGAGTGGCATAGCTGGGCAATGCGGTAATCCCATACTGAACTTTTTTGCTGTTTTCTAGAGTGGCTGCACCAGTTTGCATTCCCTCCAGCAATGTATAAGGGTTCTGACTCCTCCTCATCTTCACTAACACTTGTTCTTTTCTTTTTTTAAATAATCACTGATTTTCCATGGGGACTGAAATAAGCCCCATCAGCCGCCGGGGCTCAAGGACAATAGCCAAATTGTAGAAGGAGCAATCTGGGGGTCCCTAGAAAGAGTTCACCACTCTATAGAAAGAGAAGGTCTAGCCTGCACAAATTCGAAAAGACGGGGGTGCTTTTGGCATTGCAAGCTGCCCCCCCCATTCCCATTGTATGTGGGTGCCTGGGGGGAAATGACTGTGTGTGACACTTTTGCCATGGACAGCTCTGCCTAGTGTCACCAAGGGAGGCAGCGTTTTGGCGGCTCTGCCAGAGCACTTAAGGGTGAGCTGGCAGGGGAAACACTGATCAGGTCCTAGGAGGGGGTGGGAGGAGGGCCAGCCTGTGTGAATTAGTCCCTTGGCTTCTCCCAAGGGGACCAAGAAGCACAATCCTGTTATGCTTGGAAGGGAGAGAGAACCAGAAATATCTGGCAAAGTGCACTAATAACAGCCACATATAACCAACTGTAAATAATGCATTGACTGTGATGAACAGATATGTAAGTAATAATTGCAGCGGTGTATCTTGAGTGTTTCCATTGTGCGAGGCATTGTGTAAATGTAGGATTTTTTGGATTCTCACGGCCATCCTGGGGTGGGGGTAGGGGAGCACTAAGAGGCTAATGATGCTCAGAGAATTGAAGCACCCTGTTTGTGACTTAGGGTGCCTAGCATGCAAGTTACAGACGACAGGCTGCAGATGGCTCCGATGGCCTTACACAACACCAAAAGCCGTTATTTCACCCAAAAAGAAAGCCAAGGGAAGACACACTCTAGGCCTGTAGTATCACCAGTGTCGCAAGTTCTGGTCTTGGATTTAACGAACTGGGGTGCACTTCATCTTGGGCTGCCGGACCCCCAGAGTCGCTTTCAGACAGAGTTGCCGGTTCAGCATTCCCGTCTTAGGTGTGAGGGGAGCTTTCCGGAAGCCCAGCGGACTTTTCCAAGTGTCTCTTTGGCCAGCACTGGGCCGTGAGGCCACTGGCCAGGGGAGTGGCGTTGCCAGTGGGTAGCTGCCCAACGTGGTCATACAGGCAGAGCAGACATGGCAAAGTTGCGGAGGGTGGGGCCAAGCGCAGTGGGCAATGCCAAGGATTGACCCCAGACCACCTTCCTTTTGACTTTTGGGATTTCCAGGAAAGCAGCCCTCAAGGATTGTCCTGCCAACCTCCACCCCCACGTGGCCCCAAGTTCCTGCTCCCTTTTTAATCGTGGCACCTGGACATCACTGCTTCCATCTGCCCTCAGCACCACAGTGTCCAGCCAGCCTGTGCCCACCCCCATGTCCATGCCAACCAGCGGGCTGCTCAGGGCTGCCGAGAAACTTCCGTCCTGCCCTCCCCTCGTTAGCCCCTCCTGGCTGCCCGCAGGCTGGGGCCTCAGGAACTGCCTCTGGGCCGCCAGACAATCGGCTGCTCAGCAGTTCTGGGAGGGGGCGGCAAGGCCAGGGCCCCTGCAACCCTGTCTGTCCACGTGCATCAGCTGTCCCTCCACTCCAGCCGCACAATGTGGCCTGACCCCATCCGCCAGAAGGCCGAGGGGCCTGCAGTTAGCTGGCTGCCGCTCTCGCTCTTAGGCGGTTGAAGTCTGACTTTGGGGACAGGGGAGGAAGCTGACGCTGGTGGGGAGAATTTTGATGGAGTGAGAGGAAGAGACGCTGGAGGGGGTGGGGGAGACTGGTACAAAGCAGGGTAGACGGTTGAACAGGCCTGAAACCTGGGAAGAGAAAAGATTCCCCACCAGGGCGGAAGAGAAGGAAGGGGAGAGAGAAACAGAAGGGAGCAAAGTGGCAGGGGGCAAGGGCCACACCTTGACCCCTCCTCATTAGCACAGTCCTTGGTACACAGCAGCGGCTCCACCAATGTTTATCTTGCCGAACTAAAAGGAGCAGGAGAGCAAATAAGAAGGAAGGAGGAGAAGACAGAGGAGGGCGGGGTGGGAGCACTGGGAGGGGGAGAGACCAGGGACGACAGGATCAGGGATGACGAGATGCGACAGGAGACAGGAGAGAAAGGGAAGGGCAGGAAGGGCAAGGAGGGCAGACGGGGTGGGCAGGGCATTAATATAAAAAGGAGGGGCCAAAAGTCACCTGGGGAGGAAGGGGGGGAATGTGGGGGGCAGGCAGGCAGGACACCCGGCAGAGGTGGAGGGAGAGGTGAGGCGGGAAGGAGGAGCTGGGGTAGACTCACCCCTTTGATGAAAATGCACATTAGAACGTGCTGGGAGCTGACAAGTGCCAACAGGCCCGTCGCAGAGTTAAAAAGTGCTACATCTGTCAGGGTTTCAATTTTTAAGTCAGCACTTTCCTTCTCTTCTCATGCTGGGATTCTGCAACTGTGGCTTTCTCCCCAAACAAGTGGGGCTTGTCATGGAGCCGTCAGACTTCCTGGGAGCCTGGAGGGCGGGGTGGGTGTCAGGAGGGTCCATGGGGGTCTGGGGGGAGGAGGTGTGAGCTTCCCTGCCCAAGGCAGCTGTCACAGAGCTGTCGGTTGGAAGAAGGGAACTTTTTTTTTTTTTTTTTTTTTTTTGGCAAATGCTGAACCTCTCTATGGGGTTGTAAATAGAGTCCACTCCTCACCCCCAAATTCATGTCCATCCAGAACCTCAAAGTGTGGCCTTACTTGGAAAGAGGGCCTTTGCAGATGTCATTAGTTAAGGGTCTCAAGAGGAAATCATCCCGGATGATTTGGGGTCCTGAATCCAACGCCTGGTGTCTTGTAAGAAGAGAGGACACAGACCCAGAAGGGAGGCAGACTATAGGGCTGGGCAGAGGTGGGCACTGCAGCTGTAAGGGATTGCCCGGAGCCACCAGAAACCGAGAGCTGCTCTAGAAGGAGCCAGCCTCCCTCCAGGTGCCTTAACCTTGGACTTCAGGTGTCCAGAGCTGTGAGAGCTCAAGTATTCCCAAGCACCTGCTGTGTTCTAAGCACTGGGGATTCAGCAGGCAGCAAAACAGACCAAACATTCTGAACATTACAAAACATTATAGAACCGCATTCCAGCTCTCCCCCCAAACCCAGGGGATGGATTTATACAGATGAGGAAACTGAGCCTCAGGGTAGAGAAGTGACTTGCCCAAGGTCACACAGTTTATGCCAAAGCAAGGATGAGGACCCAGGCACACCTGACTCGGAAGCCCCCATTCTGTTTCGTTCCACAAAGTCTAAAATAAAGTTACTATGGGGGCCGGGGTGGGGTAAGCAGGAGATTTGCTTTGCTGGTGGGACAGCTGGGGGGTTGGCAGGCGGTAGAAAGGGCTCCGTGAAGGAACACAGAGCTTGGATAGAATTTCAACATTCACTCTAAGGCTATTTCATAGCCATTTTGTCCACAAGCTCCTATTCTAGATCTCAGGAAATACTGACTCGGAAAGGACAAAGTCTCTGCTGTCGTGAAATTTGTCAGTTCTTGCTGAGGTACACAGACAAGGACTAAACAAAGATCTGACCATTTAATAGGGCCGAGTGCAGATAAAATCAAACTGATATGGTGAGGGTGAGAGACCGAGGGGTCTCACACGGCACCCAAGGGGCTGAGGGAGGCTGGGGAAGGTGTCCATGGGCTGACCCCCCATGATCCAGAAGAGACAGTCTTGGGAGATGTGGGGAGAAGCGGTGCCTTCCAGGCAGAGGGAATGGCATGTGCAGATGCTCAGGGGTGGGAGTAAAGCTTAGAGGAAGGAGCAGAGGGGCCAGGCAGAATGGGGCGGGACATCTTAGACAGGGAGGGCAATGCAGGTACCACTGCGGGCGGCTCAGGGTCAGCTCAAGCATGGCAGAGGTAAAAGGGGCGTGAAAATGTTCTCATTCTCATTTGACACTGAGACCCAGAGAAACAGGGTGCCGGTGGTGACATAGCTCATTAGCATCAGAGCTGATTAGGACCCAGGACCCCCGACTTTCTGACTTCCTCTCCATTGGCCTCTGTTTCCCCTTCCGGGGAGGTGAAGACAGCAACTCTGCAGGCATCGGACAAGACTTTTCAAGGCACTGCTACCTCCTTCAAAACTTGGCTGTCTGGGCAGTGGGGCGCTGCCCCCAGAACTCCAGAACCAGCCTGCTCTTTGCTGCACAGTCTTTATGTCTGCCCCTTAATTTCCAGACCTTTCAATTTCCTGATCTAAGAGAATTTTACAGACATGGTGTGCGTGGCTGGCTGTAATAACCGTCTGTTGAATAAATGACCCCTTCTGTCTTGACTTGTAGGTAGTTAAACCTCATGCTGAGAGCAAAGGTGAAATAGTTGGGGCCGAGGGGAGGGGGTTTGCTTTGCCAGTGACCTGCAGGCTGTCTTCACTCTTGGGGGCTTCAATTTGTCATTGACAGAACATGACTAACAATGTTTATTTAACTCCTTTGGTGTTTGGAATTGCTTAAGCAAAAATATTTGGTGTAAGAAATGCTTCCTGAATTCTGTTGCTGGGTCTCCTTGCTTTAGCACCCCAATTTTCCTCTAGGGAGCCACTTTACCCCCCAACCCCTAAAGCCCCACCCCTCATGCATATAGTCCTTGGGTAACACTAAATGCAGCCTCCAGCTCTAGGTACCATGTGACTTGGAACTGGCCAATCCCAGCACTGCATTCCCTTGCCTGCAGGGATTGAATCCGAATGGGGATGTGGCCCAATCAGAATCAATGGGACACATGGATTTTGCTACAGCCTTTGGAAAAGGTTACTTTATTCTGCTGAACTTGAATCTGGAAAATGTGATAGAGCTGCTGGTAGCTATATCTTGGAGATTGAAAACAGAAGTGATTGGGAGTGCTTGTGATATTTGGACTTCTAGATCCAGCTGTGCCTGAAACCCACTTAACTGCTAGACTTTTCAGTTGTGTGTAACAGCAAATCCTTCATTTTGCCAAGACCAGCTTGAGTTTGGATTTCTATCTACTTGGAGTCTGCAGAGTCCTGAGATGGTCATCGTTCAGACAAGTGTTCAGTAAACCAGGGCTGGTGGGCCAAATCCAATCTGCCACCTGTTCGCCCCCTTCTGTAAGAATTTGATTGAAATATCATTTACACAAATCAATCTGCCCATTTCAGTGTATTTACATAAATTAATTCACCCATTTTGTGTATAATTTGATGTGTTTTTATAAATATATGCAGTTATGCAACCAACACCAAAATCAACTTTTGCAATATTTGTACTTACCCCCATTTCCTTTATGTTCCCCGTTTTGTTTTATCAGTAGACATCTCTTTAAAAAATAGGGCTTTATTGAGATAGGATTCACATATTATAAAATTTACTCATTTAAAGTGAATTTTAATATATTCACAGATATGTCTAACCCCACCAGAGTTTATTTTAAAATGTTTCATCACTGCAAAAAGAAGCCTATCCTATAGCTATCCCTGCTCCCACCCCTTGATTCTCTTTACCCCAACTTTAAGCAGCCATAATCCACGCTGGTCTCTATGGGGTTGCTGATTCTGGACGTAAATGGAATCGCACATTCTGTGGCCTTCTGTGACTGGCTCCATTCTCTGAGCATCATACATTCTAGGGTCTTCCACAGTGTAGTGGTTCCCAGTGCTTCATTCCTTTCCAAATGCAAATGCACCATATTTGCGTGTCCACTCATCAGCAGGTGGACCCTTGGGATATTTCCACTTTTTGACTATTAAGAATAATGCTGCTTGGGGCCTCCCTGGTGGTGCAGCGGTTAAGTGCTGCGCTGTGGAGCTGTCGGCAGCAGCGGCAATGCAGTTCAACACCCAGCTGGGGAGATTCCCACATGGCGCAGCAGACCTCTCCCGCCTCGCCCGTTGCTCCCCTCAGCAGTGTATTTCCATCGATCTGCCTGTTCTGCTCCTCACTCTGTCTCTGGTGAGCCCTCTTGCCGCCCCACACCTCTGGCCTATACCCCAGCTTGTATGCATAAATAAATAAATCTAAAAAAAAAAAAAGAATAATGCCGCTCAGAGCATCCACAGAGAGGCAAGCTTTTGTATGATCTGTATGGTCTTCAGTTCTCTTGGGAATATACTTAGGCGTGGAATTTCTGGGTCACCTGGTAACTCCATGTTTAACCCTTTGAGACATGACTGACTGTTTCCCAAAGGACCACGCTTTTGATCTGACGCCCCCAGGAGTGTAGGGTAGGAGGATTCTACTTTTTGTCCACAGCCTCACCAGTTGTGGTGAGAATGACTTTTCCATCACAGTCAGCCTAGTGGATGTGAAATGCTACTACTTGTTTTTGTAAATAAAGTTTTATTGGAACCCAGCCATGCTTATTTGTCACTTAGGTATTGTCGAGGATTGCTTTTATACAGAGAAGTGTGACAAAGATGACAGGACCCACGAAGCCTAAAATAATGCCATCTTACTCTTTACAGAAAAGGTTTACCAATCCCTGGAGAAGACTAATCCGCTCATTTCTCATAAGAAGCCCAGAGACATTATATCTCTACCTAGGGGCACACAGCCAGGCATGGCATCTTTCTGGGCCTCAGTTCCAGTATCTATAACGTGGGAAACGACGCCACCTTGTAAAGTGTGGTGAGAACTGAATAAAGCCAGGTCAGTAAAGCGCTAAGCCTGGGGCAGATACTAATTAAACCTGACACTTCCCTAGAACCTGAGATGCCTGATGCCGAGTTAATGGCCCACGCACCCTCACTTCCCGTACAGGTGCTTTCTCTGGCAGCCGGCTGGACCAGCCGAGTTACTGGTGCGCTAACTAAGCCTTCCTTACTGGGACCCAGAGAAGCCTAAGAGTCCCTAAAAGGGACATTGTACATGAAGAGGGGGTCCAGGCACCACCAAGCATGCAGAACGGAGTCCTCCTTCTTCTCCCCCGTCCTCTCCTCTCAGGGGGTCTCTCGCTCCCCTGTGGCTGTGGCCACCGCTCCCCGCTACCAGCCATGCACCAGCAGACAGGTCAGGCTTCCGTGGCTGAGAACACACGCTCCACTTGAAGTCAGGCAGGACAGGGCGAGGGCCTGACCCGAGGACCTGGGTGTGTAACTCACTCTCCTTTGCCTTGGTTTCCTTATCTGCAAAATGGGGACAGCCAGGCTAACCTCTCTGTGCTTCCCTAAGCATTAAATGAACTAACTGCCTGAACAACCCCATGCACCCCATGCACAGTGCCTGGCAGGGTTGAGATGTGAAGTGAGTGCCCTAAGATCACCCAGGAAGTGAGACAGCGCTCCACCTAACTCCTGTGCCACCCAGGCCAGGCCCGGCCCTCTGCAGGCCTCCCTGTCCGACCTGTCCCCATCCTCGGGCAGGTGATCTGGGCACTCTCATCTGTTCTAAGCCCAGAGTCCTGGCTCCCCCTGGGTCCATCTCTTGGGAGGCTGGGATGCCCCTCATCTGGTCTCCAGTGCAGCTGGTGGTGCCTGCAGCGGCCCTACAGACTTCCCACCCTCCGGTGCCCTTCCTTTCCCCTTTCTTCAACTTAAAAGCATCGTTGACTCTGGCAGGGAGAGTGGTCTCAGGTCCTACAGGTTCTTTTGCTCCTGGCTAATTTGTTTCCACCAAGTGTCAAAGGGACAGTTGTGCCACAACCAGGGCCTTGTTTACACAGTTGTGATCGGGTCTGCAAGTTTTACTCAGCTTGAACTCACGGCAGCAACTCATCTTGACAAGTCCTCTCTTTTGGGTTAGCTGTCTGGGAATAAGGGGAAAATACCCGTGGTGGGAATGTAAATCTTGTCGTGCCTCCTGGCACAGCTGTCCCTGCTCAGCTCCTGTCATGGCTCCCACTCTTCACGGCTGACTCCTTCTCTTCCTTCAGGTCTCATCTAAAATGTCACCTCCTCAAGAAGCCCTCCAGGATTGCTCATCTAAGTAGTCTCCTCCTTTCATTCTTCTCATCCTGCTTTCCTGTTTGCTCCTTTCAGTACACCCACCCCCCATGACAATTTCACACCCCCCCATCGGTCTATCTGTGCACTTGCCAAGCACTGCAGGTTCTGAGAGGGGCAGGGCTTGGGCTGCTGAGCTTTTCATCAATATATACCCAGCTCTCAGCGCCTGACACATAGTAGGCACTCAATACTTTTTTGATGACTGGATGAAAACTTTGTTAGGAGCATCAAGGGGAGCCCGCGGAAGCTGCCCTTCGGCAATGAGAACACTCCATGCCAGAGGCGCCTCCTGCAGGGGGCTGACTTCACCTCTCTTGGTCTGTCCCCAAACTTTTCCAGGGGCTACAGGGCTGCATGAAAGGATTGTGAGGATGACTTGTTTTGGTGGCTTTTGAGACTTCCGAACAAGCTGCCTTCCCAAGAAAACACATCACGCACAGCCCTTCCCCCAACCCCACTCAGCCAGTCAGTGCCCCACGAATAGCCCTTTGTTGATGATAATAAAGCAGGGACCATGGCAACGCATTGTGATGTCATGGGAGTGTGAGGTCATAAATCCTTCCAGAGGAAGAATGGGACAGAGTGGACACAATGGTTTCTGTCTCCCCGGGTCTGGCCAGGGTGCTTGTGGATATGTTTTTCTTGTACAAGTGGTTCATTTCTTTTTCTTTTTTCCTTTTCCCTCCTCTCACTTTTTTTCATCCCTGGAAAAAAACAACATTAAAATAAATAAATAACAGTTTTAAAAGACTCCGAGTGGAAAGATTTGTCCCAGGAATTTCCTGTTGGCTGGTGTCCAGTCGGCAGCGAATGCCAGCAGCGATGTGAACAATGCGAGCTCGCCCCGCGCCTGCCACGAGCAACTCCCCAGTCCCCAGTCTCGGGCCGCAATATGGCGAGTCCCTGCGCGAGCCTGGGCTCTGGACGTGGGGCTCGCCAGGGCTATTTCTCTTGCTCACGTTGTCCGTCCTCCCTTCTGCTTGCTCCTCACCCTTTGGCTCTTTCTCCAGCGCTGATTTTCTTTCCACTCATCATCCTCCGCCCGGCTCTCTCTTTCTCTGGTTTTCTCTCTACCACACACCATTGGTCTCCTTCCATCTTGGTCTCAAGCTCTCTTTCTCAATCTCTCCGCGTTTTTCTTTCTCAGTGCTTCTTTCTCCTGCTGAGTCTGTCTTTCGCAGTCTCAGCCTCCTCCTCCTCCTCCTCCCCTTCTTCTCCCTCCTCCTCTCCCTCCTCTCTCTCTCTCTCTCCCCCACCCCTTCCTACGCATGCTAGTAAAAACCAATCAACCTTTCTGACTCTGAAAACTCAGGGGCTGCCTGGGCCGTGGGACCTGCAAGCTGGGTGCCCAGGGCTCCACATTTCCAGGCTGGGGGCGCCCAGCAGCAAGTGGTGCCCACACACAGCACATCTGTATCCACTCAAGGAACACGCCGGGCCTGAGGTTCCAGAGCCGCACACCGGCTGGAGAGTGGGTCACCGTACCCACTGACTATCGGGGCCCCAGGACTTTCAGCGACTTATGCCATTTGCAGCCCTTCTGTGCCACAGGGCCTCAGGACACCGCTGTCAGGAGGAGAAGTTGGCAGTGGTGGTGGTGGCTTTAGCCACCTCAGGGCCTGGGCCTGCCGAGAGCTCCCTTTTCACAGTCCATACTGCGTTCTGCTCAGAGCCTCCTTAACCTCAGAGGGGGTTTCTCCACTGTCGGCCTATGGACATTTGGGCTGGATGACTCTTGTAGTGGGAATATCCTGTGCCCCGTAGGATGTTTAAGGGCATCCCCGGCTCCACCCACACCTGCCAGTATTCTGGGCTTCCCACCCACCCTATTTGACCTCATCTAGTATCAAACCCACTCTGGTCCCCCCACCAAATTGTAACAGCCAAACATTTTTCCAGACAAGGCCCAATGTCCTCGGAGGCGTAAGTCACCCCTGGCTGGAAACCACTGCTCTAAAACGTCTCTGCTCCTTTTCCTTCCACCCCAATCCCTCACTCTCACTTTCTCTCTTGCTAAAATCACCTCCTGGTAAAATCACCCCTGGGATCATTATTATTACTTGTTGTTGTTATTATGACACATGGGACTCCCCGTGGAGGGCCTGAGTCAGTGCTCTGTGTAAGGATAAACTAACCTCCCAGCACCCATCTCATAGGGCTGTGTCCTGGTGGCTCGTGATAAAGTCACACCCTGCCCAGGCCACTAGGTCCGTCATTTCTGTGTGGTTACTACTACACATGAGCCTTAGTTTCCCCAAGGCATGTCCTTCCAAGCCCCCTGGTTGCTTGCACCGGCCTTGAATTAGCCCCCGTTCTCCAGGTTCTCCACGTTGCACCCATCACCCCACCCACCAGAACCTGGTTCAAATTTGACTGGCTCTCCACGGCCTTTCCTTCTGCCTGGGGCCCCTGGGCTCCTGCAGGGAAGCTGTCTGCCTACTGAGCAGTTCCCCCAGGGACTTTGCGATGGGGCGGGCGCTGGCCCAGTCATCTGTGTCCTGGTGGCTGATGAAGACATGGGGGGCGGTAGCTGAAGATCCTGATGAGGCCAAGTGCCATGGGTGGGAAGCCTAGGATAGGGGCAGGAAGAGATGCAGGGGCCTGGGCGGACAGCTCTGACCTCCACCTGCCCGGTGGCTTCACCCCCGTGAAGCCTTCTCTTGCAGGTGCCTCGAGGTCATGTGGCCCAGGCCTGCCCAATTAGAGGAAGCCACGCCCCTGGCCTCCATGATTGGTTCAAGGATAGACATGTGGCTTGGCCCCAGGGCATTTTTTTTTTTAATGAAGTGGACTTGAAAGCAGAGATTCCCAGCAGCCCTGTCGGCACCTTCAGGGAATGAGAGGTCAGACAGAAGTGGAGTAAGAGCCCAGATGTCAGTGTTTGAGGCTTGAGGGTCAGGGCGCCTGAAGTTTCCGTCTTGAACGCCACACTTTTGGGGGCAACTGTTTTCCTTTCGCATTCAAACTGTTTGTAGCTTTCTGTCCCTTCAAGTCACGTCCCCTGGCCCTCCCCCGCCAGGGCCTGTGCCCCGCAGTGCCTCCCCCGACTCTGCGACTCTGTGGAGTCAGCCTTCCCAGAGAGCCCTTTATCTTTCTGATCTCAGACACAAGAGCTCCAGAACTGAGGACACCTGGGGTCTCCTTAGCGCTGAGCACAGCTCTGTGGCGCTCTCAGGAGCTCAGGGGGAACCTTGTCACAGGAACCGAAGACACATCCGGGGTCCCCAGGGAGGAGAGGGGGCTGCCGAGTGGCTCTCACCTTGGCGTCTGTCTGCACAGTGCCAGATGGAACCAGGCCTCTCACAGAACAACGGAAACCCTGCATGAGGCGAGCTTGCATGGCCCACACCTGCGCGTCTCCCCGCAAGGAGCATAACCCTGTTATCTCTGTGCATGGCTTTGTCGCCTACCCCAGTCCTGGAGTTAGGTGTAAGGCAACTTACTAAAAAGTGAGCCATGGAGGAGGGGTCATGGCACAAAAAGCACTCATGTGGATGCAACTGTACCTTCTAGAAGGAAATACAGATGGGCAAGATTGTGTGTGCCTGTGTATGCGAAACTTGTGTGTGAACTAACGTGCATTGCATGCAGCAGATCGCATTTTCATCCAAGCAGCCTGGTTTGGGTGCATTAAGCACATGCTCACACACACACTCTTGAGTTAGCATTTTTAAGCCCCTCTCCGAGGAGGATTCTGGAATGCTAAATCGGTGACAATGTGGGGCAGGGTGCTGTTAGGCTATGGATGGTGGGAAGTCACTGCAGTTCTTCACGGCACCCCAGGGGTCCTGCATGTGTCCAAATGTAACTGTCCCCCAGAATCTGGGGTTCTGGGAAGCACCCCACCACCCAGCTGCCTTCCTACTACTTCCCACCTTTGTGCCCAGATGGTGCCGGCGATATAATCGCCGTATAACCCCCCTCAAGGCTGCGAGCCATGGAATAAATTTCGAGCCATGCTATAAACTGTGCTTTTGGATGTCATTGAGCACTCCCGTGCCAATGACATCACTGTTTCCATGGCAACTAATATAATTAACATGAGAGAAAGTGCAAGGAGAAAGAGAAGGGGAAGGGGGAAAACACCAAGTCCAATCCCAAACAGAGCAAATTACACGGTGGGGGAGAGGAGGGGGGCGGAGGGGCCTATAAAATGTTTTACTGCCTCTTGTTAGAAGGCCCGACATAACTCTGCTCATGGCTTCGGGGGTAATGAGATCATTTGCAAACTGTATCTCTCGCAAAATACAGAAAGGGCTTTGTCGCCTTCACAGTTTATGGAGTTGAAACAGAGGAGCCTGCTCTAGGTGAGGCAGGAACACCTCCATCTCCCTCCTGGTTCAAGGTTCTTATTAAGCCAGGGTCTACTTGACCCAGGACCCAGACGGGCTTAACAGACTTGGGTTCAGCTCTCTGGGCATTCATAGCCCCCGACAGGCGGTGTAGACACAGTGAGACATATCCATGCATGAAACTGAAATGGGCATACCCTTGGTGGCTGTGATTGAGGACGACACAGGTGACAACCCCACGTGCGGGTCAGCATTCCAACACACACTTCGACTGAACTTAGTCCAAGCTCCCCTGTGGTTTACTCCCATTCAACAGATCAGAAGAATGATCTCCCATGTAGATGAGCACATCGAGGCTCAGAGTGGAAAGAGCTGAGAATTCACCCCTCTGGCCGATGCCCAGCCCAGCCTCCTCCCCACTGCTGCAGGGGGTCCTGACCCTTTGACAACTGTTGGCCAATTTGGGGTTAAGCTGGAAGAAACCCCTAGTCTGACCTCGCGTGCCTGCTGTGTATGGAGTAGGTCCTGCTTCCTCGCCACGCCTCAGTTTCTGCGGGTTTCTACCACCTGATGATATGGGGCTGGAAAGACCCAGAAGAACTGTGCCCGCTGGATCTCAGGTAGCCTCAGGTTAGAACCAGGTGGGCTTCAGGAAGTGCCCCCCAGGGCTCCCACTCTCCATCCCACAGAGGGAGTCTCGGTGCAGGGGTGAGTTCGGCCTCTGTGGGCCGGGAGGACAGGACAGGCACGTGACCAGTGGTGCCCAATGCAAATGAGAACGTGGAGCCTTTTTTCAAAGCGGGGACAGCGCTGTTCAAAGGACTAACCTAGAAAAGCTTTTCCTTTCTTCTGTCTGTCTCTCGACCTGCCATTATTGGCTACTTAATGCTGTGCTCTCTCAGGCATGGGGGTACTTGGGAGATAGGTGTGGACCCTCACAGGAGCCCAGTGCCCTGCCCAGACTTGGTACACGTGCACACACACACGCCCTGCACGGGCTGCTGGGGGCCCCTCCCGCCAGTCACCAGACCCATGTGCGGTGCCCTGGGTAGAGGCAGGGACTAAGTCAGATATCTTCCTTTCCTACGAACCACCACCCCAATCCATGGTGGATGGGGGCCACCCCCACTGTGTGGCAGCCTCCTCACCCAGAGTGTCCTCGGGATCTGGTGCACCTCCCTGAGTCGCACTGGCAGTCTGAGATGCTCTGTCCTGGTCCCCCGGGACAGTGGAGGGCCCTGGGAGGGGCCGGGCAGCAGCTGGGGAGTATGCACCTCGGCAGGTGGGAGCCACACCCCCAGAAGCCCAAGCTGTGAGCTCCTTGTGTGTCATCCCATCAACTTCCACTCCCCAAACCAATCCAAAATTATTAGTAAAATTAAGAATTTCAAGATGGTGACAGCAGAGGGTCAAACCCCAGTTTGGGGGGCCCTGTGCCATTGCATCTGTTTTTGCTCCATGCAGCCCACCCTGGTTGTCGGCCTTGTCCCCTGCAAGTGTACTGGGAGTTCCAATAATGGAAACAAAGAAAGTTCCTCCAGCTACAATGAATATTGATTGTAAATGATGAAAAGATAACTCAGGGAGAAGAAAGTGACTTTACATGGGAGAAATCTGACAAAGACACCTCAGCCAGGTCACCAGGGCCAAGATCAACAGTGAAAGTCAAGTTGAGAGTCTGCACTTCAGGATGGTGCAGGTGAGAAGCGTTTGCATGGAGCGGGGCGGTGGCCCAGCACGAGGCTGGCACTCTGCGGAAGCAGGCTGGTGCTTACTGGGCTCCAATGAGGAGCTAAATCAGGACTTCACAAAGGTACAACCACCCTCCAAGCCAGATCTTATCTTCACATTTCACAGGTGAAGAGACAGGAGCTCAGAGAGGTTTAGGAGTCTGCCCAAGGTCACACAGGGAGTGCAAAGGGAATGAACACCATGGACTAAGGCTAAGGCACAGTGAGGGGTGGATTTGTGTGCCAGGCTCACAGTCTTTAACTCAGTTCAGCAATGCTTTATAAACCATCTACCTGTGCCAAGCGAAACAGACCAAGTCCCTGCTCTTGGAGACTCCCCCCCACCCAGGCCTCCTCCCAGCTGCCCACCTCTCAGACCAAGAAGCAAACACAGGAAGTGGAGCAAAGGCCCAATGAGGGAGCTCTTGGGTACCAGCCCACAGCCGGGATGGCCTCTGGTCTCTCTGCAGGCACGTGGTCCGGTCACCAGGTCATCCTATTTCACAGAGCAGCACACTGAGATTCAGGGAGGATAAATGACTAAGTTAGGGTCAAACAGGGGCTGAGCCAAGGCTGGCCTCAGTGGGGCCCTTCCCTAGTGCCCGTAGTGGTCTTGCATGGGCTAGCGCCAGCCCGGAAAACAAAGAGCAACTCCAATTCTGATTTTTGATTCTCCAGAAACTGAACTCCTAACTACAACTCTCCAACTAACTGGATTACGCCGCAATAAGAGAGCAACGCTACCTCCAGCATTTCCTGTATCCTTGCAACGGTGGATTGAAACACTCACTAAATCATATTCTTGCAGTTTCCCAGGAAAGAGGAGCTATTCAAATCCAAGGCCATAATTTTCCCTTGCCAGCGGCACAGTGCAAGGCCTGCTGTTTGGGGCATTTTGTGTGAAGTGTGCAAACACCCGCAGCTGTAAATATTAATGTTGAGATTCGTGGCTGGGTCGATGATAGGCAGGCCTCTGTTCATGTTGACTCAGGCCGCTGCTGGCGGGTGTGAGAGCCACGGCTTGCTCTGAGGTCCCTCCCATTGGCCTCCTCTGGTCTAAATCCGCCCCCCCCCCCCCCCCCATTTGACAGTTTGACCTTAAGGGACACAGTGGCAGCGGTGGCTGTCTCCCCCGGGCTGTGGTGAAAATCTTCCTCTCCCAGTTCGGTCAGGCACGACCTGAGCAGCTGGGGCTGTTTTAAAAAGTCGCCCCGCCCACATTCCAAAATCGGAATCCAGAGACTGGCAAGCAAGAGCTTCAAACTTCCCCTGGCCTCCACCGAAAGCACTTTGTGCAATTACGGAGCCCCAGAGGCACGGGAGGAGTTATTAGTCCATTTATGTTCGTTGGTGCGCCGTTCGTTCCTGGGTCACGTGTCTCAGTCCCCCTGCCCAGCTCACGGAAGGCTGAGGAGGGTTCTGTGCTGTACTGCTAGCATCTGCTGCTTCCTAAGCGCGCAGGTCAAGGTGGGAATGATGCTGTTTCCCTAGAAGCGCTTCCTGACCTCTTTCCCCTAGGTCCCTCCTCACCTGGGTCAGATCTCTGACACCTGGGAAATCTGGGCAACTTGCACCTCTGGAGGATGGGTGGGGGTGGGGGGGGAGGGAGGCAGGGGAAAGATTTTGGTTGCAGCCACATGACTGCAGAATGGGGGAGCCCAAAGTGGGGGGAGATCACCATTCAGCCCTGACCAGGATGATTTTCCCAGGGCTGCATTTGTTGATTGACAGCCAGAATATACAGGCAAGGTTTTTTGACAGGCAAAAGGTCCTTGGTTAGGTGGGAGGATTAAATACCGGTGCAAGCATGGGAAGGTTGGCACCATACCTGGACATAATCATTCGTTATTATTATTTGGGCTAATAATTTCTCTTTTCTCCAGTGCTATCACTCACAAACTTTTGCAAGCTTCCAGCACCCATTATTTGTCAATGCATGGGTGACCTCCAGCTGTGGATGGGAATTTCCTGACTAACTACCTGGTACCAGGTATTTCACCTGTGTGGCTTTGCTTAACTCCCAAGAATCCTAACAGAGAGACTGCTACTCTTGTTTCATAGACTCACAAATGGAGGTGCAGAGAGGTTAAGCGTCTTGCTGAAGGAGCAAAGTTAGGCTTCGAACCTGGCTGCTGTGTGAGGCCAGAGCGCAAGGACTGTCCTTGGAGGCCCAAAACCCCCTCATTAGAAACACAGTCCCTGACTTCAAGAAGTTACTGGGCCTAGTGGAGCAGATAAATGATCAGTGGGGGCAGACCTCACTGCGGGCAAGCGGGCTTCCACAATAAGCAGATGTGGGATTTTGATAGGGTATAGCAGGCAGGACACATACAGAAAAGACTGGAAGAATTCAGGGTCAATTAGGCTTCAGGGAGAGAGAGGGGGAGGAAGGAGGGAGGGAGAAAGAGAGAGAGGAAGTTTGATGGAGGTTCCCATTGCAAAGCCCTTCATAACTAACCAAGGCTTTGTTTGCGGGCAATGGGATAGCCTTCTCGGCTTTTAAGGAAGACAGTGATGAGAAGGCAGTATCTTGAGAAAATCCATCCATTTATGCATCATTGTGATAATTGCAAATCCATTCTTGTCCGTCTTCGTCCCTGTGTTTCCTTCTTTATCTGCCTGGCACTGTGCGAAGCCAGTCCATGCCCTATTTTATCATATCAATGACACTTACTGGGAGGGGTTATAATCGTCCCCATTTTCCAGTGCCCATCACGCCATATCTAGATGTTCAGAACAGGTGCATTTGTGTATGGGATGGATGTGAAGGGGGGGTGGTTAAGAGTGTTCCCACCCCATATCCACCTGGGATCTCAGAATGTGTCCTGCTTGAGAATAAGATCTTTGCAGATGAGCTAATTAGTTAAGAATCTAGAGATGAAATCATGCTGTATGTCGAGTGGCTGTAAATCCAGTGGTGTTCTTATAAAAGAGAACACAGAGGCGAAAGGAGGGGAAGGGGCTGTGACTATGAAGGCAGAGATTGGATGATGTCATGCACATTTCGGAAGAACCTAAACCTACCTCTTTCTCCAGCCGATACCTGGATCATTCTAAATGCTAACCTACTAAAATCAGATTCCCGTAGCCTCGCCACTCACCAAAAAAATCTAGACAACTTTCACAACAAAAAGTCCTATATGTTCCCTTGTCTCTGTAAGACCAGAAAGCCTATTTGTCTTTTTCTTTTTAATTCTCATCTCTCTCACCATAGAGGAGCGATAGCAGATATTTTTCAGATAGGCTGATTTTTTTTTAATCAGAAGGAAATTAAAGAACAGAGGATGATGTACATTTCTTATGAGGAGAAGGGGACTCTCATTCTTTGCCTGTCTTAAAATAGCTGGACTGAACGCAGTATTTGCATTATGGGTAGGGTCAGCTGCTCTGGGGACTGCGGCCCAGCCCTGCCTGGAAAAGGGAGCGAGGGGCTGAGTTTTTAGATTTACTGCGTTAATGCTTCTCCAGTTTCTGTGGAGTAGCCACTAGAGAGAGGCTTGGCTGCGGATGTAGTGAAAGAAACACATGCAGAAACGCAGTATCAATAACTAAATATAACTCACATCTGAAATGCCTTTCACTGCACCAGAGTGCTTTCCAAATATATTATCTCATTAAATCCATGCAAAAGCTGAGGGAGGTAGGTTCCTCTGCATGTGCTGGATCATTTCATCTGCACCTGTGGCCTTCTATGTGGGCTTCCCAAAAGACCAGGATTCCATAGAGGTGCCCTGGAGGACAGGCAGCAGGGACAGGCTAAGGCAATGCCAGCTGCTGTAACAAACTGACCTCCAGATATCTATGACTTAACACAGCAGACATCTATTTCTCACTATGTGAAATCCCAAGTGGGTGAGGCTATTTGGCAGGCAGTCTTCTGCACAATCACTTAGTTCCTTCTAGCTTTTGACTTGGCTCTCCCCTCCACCTCAGCATGTGCTGCACTTAACCTAAGGGTGAGGTGGGGTTTTATGGATAATGCTCCCCACGGATTCCATCTACAGTCAAGAGACAGAGCCAGGTCACGTGGCCACACCCACCACAAAGGAGGCTGGGAAATGTAGTCCCCACCCCCCACCCCTCCCAGGAAGTGGGGTGGATGTATTAAAGCTGAGTCTCGTTCATGGACCACTTCCTGACCCAAGCAGGCAGCTTCAATTTTTACCTACTTTATATAATGCATTTTGTATAAGATACAGTTTGAAGAAAGGATCCCAGTACTCTTTAAAAAAAAAAAAATGTGCCAGGGCTCTAGAACAGCGGTCTTCAGGCGGAGACGCCTATCTGGGGAGGCTGTGGGAAAACAGATCGCTGCCCTGCTCCCTGATTCTGTAAATACAGGGTCCATTGAAGTTCTGACCGGTGTATACGCTGAACTCCTACACTCGCCTTGACAAATTTATAAACAGGTTGGTGAAGCTGGGAGCGGGCAGTGGATCATCATGCGTAAGAGATAGACATTGCAAAAATGCTATGAGGACCTGGAGGAACAGGAGCTCTTGTCCAACCATGTTTCTAGTCACCTTGAAGATATGCACAGACTATGACCCAGCAATCTCACTCCAAATTTCTGTTCTAGAAAACCTCTTACCTATAGACTCAGGTAACAATGCATCATTGCTATGATTGCCAACATCTGGAAATGACCCAGATGTCTATCAGTGGAATGATAGGAGGAACGGACTGCTGCATGATCCTACAATGGAATACGATACAGCAATGAAAAGAGATGTACTACAGCAAGAGCAAGAGTGTGTTTGAATCTCTCAAACATTTGGTTGAGAAGAAAGAAGCAAGAGAAAAAAAGAATTTATGAGCATGAGTCTATTTATATAAAGTTCGAAATCAGGCAAAATAATAGAGTTTAGGCATGTAACTATATATAGTAAAACAATTAAAAACCGGTATCTAAAGAGCCAGGATAGGGGATACCTCTGAGAGGGATACACAAGAGCATCCTGAGCTGTTGGCTATGTTCTCTTTCCTGGCCTATGTGGTTGATACCTGAATGTTAAATGTATAATTATTCTTATACGGATAAATGTTCCGTGACCTTTTCCAGATGCATTTGTTCTCCCTCAGTTAGAGGATCTGGAGAGAGGCATGAGGAGGGCAACTGTTTGTCCGTGTGACTCGGGCAGTATAGCACAGGATTGAGAGAATTGCCTTTGGCATCAGAAAGTCCAAGTTCAGGTGCCAACTCTGTGGCTACTAGCTGTGCATGCCCCAACAAGTCCTGTTGCTTAGTCGATGGCTCTCTTGGTTTCCTCACATCTACAATGGAGATGAAAAGCCTTCCTCAGAGGTGGACAATGCATTTAGCACAGGAACCAGCTAGCATAATAGGTGCTCAATAAATCATAGCTGACCTAAGCAAACAAACACCAAACATATACGAGCTGAGAGGTGGGGGGGTCCAGGGCACTCAGGTGGTGGTTATCAGCCTTGTCCAGTCTCCTGGTCATCTCCCTCTGTGTTTGCCCCCCTCCCCGCCCCCTATTCACTTCCTTCCAGTTAATGTCATTTGACTACATTTCTCAGAGTTCAGGGCACCTGGTAGATGACGTGGAAGGATGTGCAGACAGACACCAGACATCCTCGCCACCATGTTGTCTCATCGTGGGTGTTGATTGGCCCCGTTCAAACCAGCAGCACCATCTATTGTGGCATGAGCTCAGGTGGGGTTCAGAGGTCCCCCAACCTTAGTCCCAGCCCTCTTGCCTCTCCTGGGGGCAACATCCCTCTTTGTTTTCCTGGCTCTGTTTTCCGTCCCTCCAGAGAACCTTCTCCATTCAACCCAACGCGATCGCCATCAACAAGGTCACACCCCACCAACATCAGCACCAGGCAAAAATTCTGTCCTAGTGTGAAAATACCAACCTATGCCAGTGATGGCACTGCTGGCCTGATGTGGGCAAGGGCATCCTTAAGGGCGGGGGATGTTCAAAGTCCTCGACATAGGGCAGGTGTTAAAGGGGGAAGATTCCCAGAGCAGTCTTGCCATGCGGCTCACCAAGCCCCTCCCCTCACCAAGAAGCCCTCCCCGTCTGCTTCCTCACGCCTGAGGTTCTCTCTGCAGAAGGTTTCAGGACAGGAGAGATACATTTGGAGTTACTGGGAGGGCTGTCAGAGGATGTTAAGGGCTATGACATGGAAGCAGGATTCTGTGGTCAAGGAAGTTTGGGGAACATCCAGGTTAATCACAATAAAGAAGGTGCCTTTGCTGCTGGACTCCCGGGGCCTTTAATATGCTAATCTGCTAACAAAAACCCAATGGGAGCCTAGAAGTGAAGCATCTTCCAAACTTGCCACACAATTACTTGTGAGGTGAGAGCTCCCAGAACACACTTTGGGGGAAACTCCACTATCCCTGGAATTTGAGATTGGCAGCAGAGGATGCAAGATGTCTGCTTTCCACAAGCCTACCTACCGGACAAGGAGGGAAGGTGAGCCCCTCACCCCACCCAACTGCAAAATGGCGGCAGGGCCCTTGAGGTAGAGGCCGGGAGTGTGTTCTACTTTGTTCTATGACCCTGGAAGGGGACCCTGTTATTATCATCAAGGGTGCATAATAGTGGGCAGCTTCGCAGCAGCATCTAATTTCTGGATGATAAAAAAAGGCTCCCATTAGATCATCTAATTGGTCCCTTTGGTCAGAACAAGAGGCCTCAGCTGATCTAATCACAGCGCTGGTTTTGTAGCTGTACCTTCCTCCAAGGGACCCAACGGTCTTCCCTCCTCTGAGGGTCCAGCATCTTCCTGGAGTTAAGGAAGGAAGGCAAGAGGTGGTTTCCTCAACTGCAAGGTAGAACTCTCCATGGCCAAGTCCCTTTAAGTTACAGGAGAAGCACCATTTCCAGACACTGCGTGGCATCCTGCGCACACACAGCTCACATAAGCCTGTGGTGGAGACGACACCCACAACAATCAGGGCTTGGGTTTGGATGGCGCTTTACGAGGTCATGGGCTCAGCGCCCTGCCTCAAAGAATGGCTGATTTCATGCCAGCCAGAACCGAGGCCTTCACACAGCCCAGGGCTCGTGCTGTGCCAACCTCTGCCCCTGAGACATGCAGGGCAAGGAGCCACAGAGGTTGCCCATTTTACTTTCGACCATCTTGATCTGTAGTCGCGAAGGGAGAAATGTCAATCGATGAACAAAAGCTGGTCACAGGCATCCTGTTTAACCGGTGCCCACTTTCTAATGACAAGCTCTACAGCTTAGCGTGCAGTGGGTTCCACCAGTGACCAGCCGTGATGGGGCATGCAGTTAACCCAGGTGAGCCTCACTGTCTCTCCTGTGGAGTGGGGCAGACATGGTCTCTACATCACAGCAGCCAAGTGAGGATGCAACGAGAGAGCCCAGAAGCATGGGAGGTGATTAAAAAAAAAATGGCGGTTCTCCCCATGGACCTCCCAGAAGCAGCTTGGGCATGAGAGAGAGTCCTTGCTGCAGTAACTACTTCAGGGCTGTCCGCGAGGCCTGTGGGGGCAAACCTAATGGAGGGGTGAGGTTCTCATGTGTGCAAGTTAGACCAAGATGGATGGAGTCAAATGACCCTTGAAAATTTCCTGCCCGTAAAGTAGGGGATATATAGTAATGTTTGAGAATTATTCTCTCAGGTTTGAGAACCACTGAGTCAGACCATGGGAGGGAAGAGGATCTCAACGTGGGTGACTGTGCCTTGCTGGTGCACCCTTGGCCACTGCTGAAGCGGGTAGAAAGCTGCCAGCCAGCTGTCTGGAGAGCGCTCTGGCCATAAGTAGCAACAGACTTAAAATCTATATGCTCCTTGACCACCCCTAAGAATCCATCCCAAGGAAATAAGAAAGTGTCTAAGACGTCACTTGGCTGTAAAGATAGTCATCATTTTTGGCCAAAACAGGTGAAGATGGAGACCTCCTTTAATGCCCAACAATAAGAAACTGACTGGAAAATGTAGTGCTGACATATGATGTAGCCATTAAGAATGAAGCAGGACCTCCCTGGTGGCGCAAGGGGTTAAGTCTCAGCACTGTGAGGTTATCAGCAGCCACTGCAGCACGAATTCAATCCCCAGCCAGGGAGCTTCCTACATGGCACAGCAGACCTCTCCTGTCTCTCCCGCTGCTCCCCTCAGCAGAGCATTTCAGTAGATCCGCCTGTTCTGCTCCCCACTCTGTCTCTGGTGAAGCCTCTCACCATCCCCCACCTCTGGCCTACACCCAGCTCTTGTATGCATAAATAAACAAATCTTTAAAAAAAATGACACGGAAGTGTGTGTGCCAACATAGAAAGATGTCCTGGATGTCCTAGGGACAAAAAGGGCAGATTACGACAAAGCAGCGCAAAGCACTAAAAATTCCCCCTCTCTGCAGTGGTACAGAAAGAAGGCTGAAGGCCAATAAATATAAGAAAAGATGGCAGGACTCAAGGAAATGCAGATTAAGATGCTATGACTTGCTTACGCATGAAATGGACAAAAATAATTAAGGATGGGTCATATTTCCTTGGCGAGGGTACAGGGGCTCAGACGTTCTCATGGACTGCAAGGATGCTTTTTGGAGAGGAATTGGAGCATGTCTATTATTTATATCACATGACCTTACGCTTTCACTTTCATGAGTTTTTCCCACACAGATACTTGTACACATGGGCAAAGATCTGCACTTTGTATTAGTGATAAATTGAAGACAATCTAAATGGCCACGAGTAGGGATGTGTGTCTATAAATCGTCGTCTGTTGATGGGATGGAATGTTATCTAGTGGTCAAAGAGAATAAAGAAGATGTGAAGAAGGGAGAGAAAAAACCCTTCAAGACAATGTCGGGTTTTTTAAAAAAGGCAAATCAAAGAAACACATACACGGCAGGAACCAGTGGTGTTTTCTTTATCATGACGTATATCTCTCTACACACACAAGACTACACAGGCAGGACGGAGGTTGCACAGACTCCCACTGAGCACTGCGCAGTCACTACCTCTGTGGAGAAGGATTGGGAAGAAGGAAAGGGACTGTATCCCTTTCATATTCTGCCTCCTTTTGAGCCATTTGCATGCATTCATGTAATACTTGGCTGAATTTTAAAAACAAAGAATCTTGGACAGATGTCAAGACTGGGTTTCCCTGGGCAGAGGGGTTATGGGTGAGCTTTTTTTTTTTTTTTTTTTTGGTTTCTTGTGGCTTGTCGGAGTGTTCTGATTTTTTTTTTTTCTGTAATGAACAAGAGAAGTGATATTGATTGACTACCTTGCCAAGGCAGTTTAGTAGCGAAAACTGTAGCAAAATATAGGACACAGCTTCCTACCCTCAAGGATTCTCTCTCTCTCTCTCTCTCACATACACACACACACACACACACACACACACACACACACACACACACAGAGAGAGAGAGAGAGAGAGAGAGAGAGGAAGAGAGAGAGGACAGGACACAGCAGTAAGAGCTTCTAGAGGTCAAAAGATGATCAAAATTGCATGAAACGAGGTGGCAGGAAAGCTGTGCTGGGGGCTCTGGTAGTTAAACACGGCCTTGTAGAAACAGGAGGACTTTAATAGACAAGAAACCCTCCAGTAATTGAAATTCTATTATCTGTGCTGGTGGCATCCTGCTCTGGGGATTAATGACCCTTGTTATCAATTAATTCTTCCTGGATTCCAAGCTAGATATCAGCGACGACGACTTAAGTCTTGAGTGGCTTTCTTTGGTTTCTCCCCTTTGTGGACACAGAGCCCTCTCCACATCGGAACAGGAAAAACAAGGTGTGCACCCCACCCATCTCCTGGATTAAGATTGCAAGCAGAGAAACAGAGGACAAGAAACTCTCTTTGATGGGAAAGCACAGACCCATCCACAGCCCCACAGGCTGGGCTGGAGAGTTTCTCACGAGCTCCCCAAAGCTGTGCCCTGTCAGGGCTGCAGCCTGCTGGCCCGTGTGGCTTCATCACCGGCAGACCCAGCTCTCACCGCCTTGCCTCACTCCGCCCCCCACCCCAGGTAACCCCGGGAGGTCGCAGTGATCACCCCCCACCCCCACCCCTGGCACAGATGGGGAAAGTCTGAGCTCAGTGGACCAGGCACTTCATCCGCATGTAAACTGGCAAGGGTGTGGATGGCATTCCCACCCTCTCTGGGGTGACTCCGGCTCACTCACCTCACCCAGGGCAGACGCCTGGTGCTCAGTCTGCAGATAAGACCAGTGGCCACACCGCACCCCACCTGAACCCCCTTCCCTCCCAAGCAGGAGCTGAGCCAGAATGCAGGTCTCTCTGGCCCTAAGGGCTTGCCCAGGGCGCAGGGGCCAGACGCCAACACACACCCTCCATCCAAGCTGGGAAACGCTGCAGCAGAGGAAAAATGACCCTGATTTGGGAGAGGCTGCAAGATGCTTTTTGGAGGCGCTGTGTGCAAGCTGAATCTGGAGGAACAAACAGAAGTTTGCTGGCCGCGAGAGAGGCGATGCCGGGAACGCAGAACAAGAGCACCAGGGTGTGAGCCGCGCCTGATCCCACCCGGCCGGGTCGCTGTTTCTCCTGGGCCACCTCAGTTGACTCTCCCCAGCCCTAGAGACGGGGACTTCCAGGGCTGTGCCTTGCGGAGAGTGAAGGGCTGTCTGTTGGTGCCCCAGAACAGGGGTTCTCAATCGGGGGTGACAGCCCCTAGGGTACTGCTGGGAGACCTCTGTGGGTCACGCAGGGGAGAGGAAGGCCAGTGGCATCCAGGGGGTCAGGCCAGGGATACTGCTCTGTGTCCCATGAGGCACAGCGGTGCACCCCCCACCCCCGCCCCAGAGCACCTCCAGCCCCACAGCCAGCCCCTGGAGAAGCTGCATGGAGCAGGCCCAGTCTGTCTGCTGGGCACCCAGTGGGTGGGCAGGAAGGCAGCTCTGCAGAGGGGCTGGGCTGGGCAAGGTCAGGCTGGGCTTGGAGCCTGGAGCCCACCTGGAGACAGGAAGGGTGTGAAGTAGGGGCCCTTTGTGCCTTAGGATGACACCTCCCGCAAAGTAGGGGAGCACAGTCCAGAGGAGAGAGGGAGCTGGGATGATGTTCCAGGGACCAGTGAGAGGAAGGCTGCGGAGGAGACACAGAGGCAGCACCTCTGAGCAGCTGACGGGCTGACATCGCGTGTCCCGTATGAAGGATGGAACATTAAACCCTCTAAATGAGAGTAGCGACCTGATTAGAGACGGCGCCTGGGGGCTCCCCCTCGGGATGTGCAGATTAACATGGTTATTCAGGCAGCCCTGTGCGGGGCCGCTGAGCCTCAGCCACATTCACGCCTGGCCCGTGGGTGCTCTTGCCGCCCCGCCCTCGGCACCCTCAGCCTCCCCGGGGTGTCTCCTACCACGGCCCGACTCACCTGCCCACTCTTCCCCTAGACCTTCCACCTGGCCAGTCTTCTCCCCATGGCAAAGACTCACTGTTGGTGGGAGCAGGGTGTCCAGACCCTATGTGAGGAATTCTTGGGGCGGGGGTATTGTTTGGGGAGGGGGGGATTTATTTGTGCTGGGTGTCCAAGTGGAATCATTTGGACTGAGCATATTTTTTTTTTTCTAAATCTGGAGACAGGAGATCCTGGAAGTGGATCCCCAAGTCCCTCCCCCCTTGAGGAAGCTCCCCCTGGTTGCTTCCCTCAAAAAAGCTTCCATATTTGGGGACCTCAAACCCATGTTGCTAAGCGGCTGCAGCGGCTGCATGCACATGTAAAGACTTCCAGACATAAAGACGGCTTCATTGCATCTTCCCCCACACACACACTTTTAATATGCTAGGGTTGTTTTTTTAATCAAGATAACTTTAGTGTGTAACGTTGCATAAGTTACCCAGCTCTCTTCTTCGACATCTGCACCACAATCACCACCGAAAGTCTGTTTCCATTCATCGCTTCTTCCATAGGGAACTCCTGTCAAGTTCCTGCTCAAGAGCCTCTGAAAGCTCCCAGAACTCCAGGGTGACATCATGGTTCCCCGGTATCCCCTGGACCCCACCCCACCCAACACTTTGATCTCATCTGCAAGTTTTCTTTTAAAATAAACACATTGGGCCTCCCTGGTGGCACAAGGGGTTAAGTCTCAGCACTGTGAAGCTATGGGCAGTCACTGCAGCACGAGTTCGATCCCCGGCCAGGGAGATTCCCACATGGCGCAACAGACCTCTCCTGTCGCTCCCGCTGCTTCCCTCAGCAGTGTATTTCAGTCGATCTGCCTGTTCTGCTCCCCACTCTGTCTCTGGTGAATCCTCTCACCCTCCCCCTCACTTCTGGCTTGCACCCCAGCTCTTGTATGCATAAATAAATCATCTTTTAAAAAAATAAAATAAACTCATTGTTCCAACCAGAGCAGTCTCTTTGACACCCCTGAATGCATGCTGTTCATTCCCAACCCCAAACCTGTGCCCTTCACCCAAGGCCCTACTGGCTTTTCTATCCTAGAATCTTCTCAAAGGCTTCCCAGAGACCTATAGCCCACACTCTTCTCTTTTACTTTTACAGCACTGACAAGCTGGGGGACAGGTGTTTCTACTCATGGCTGCCCCTGGTGGGCAAACATCTAAATGGGTGAAGGATGACAAGCATAGTTTATATTTTATTGTTTCTACTTTTTAAACTCACCAATCTCCAGCTCTGCCTTACCCCAACCCCATCTCTAAGCCACCACTAATCTACCTTCTCTCATCAGAGATTTCCCCATTCTGGATTCTTCCATGAACAGAAATCATGCAACCTATGAGGTTTGGGAACCGATGTCTTTCACTCAGCATCCACGTGGCAGCATGAATCAGCCCTTCATTTTTCATCGCCAAATAATATTCCACTTCATGGATTGACCACATTCTGTTTCTATAGCTGTCCATGGATGGACATTTGGGTTGTTTCCACCTTTTGGCTATTATGAAGATTAGAGTCTACATTTTTATATGGATATATGTTTTCATGTCTCTTGCAGTGTTTAGTGTTTTAATTACTTTCCTTTTTTTTTTCTAGCCATGTTTTATTTATCTAGAGAGTTCACACAACATTAGAGAAGAAAGAGTTAAGTGTACATAGAGAAGCTGCTGGTTGAACCAATCCTTAAAGAAATACTGCTGTGGGTAAGGGAGTGTCCTCCTGATGGGGCAGCGATCCTCTCACAGGGCAGTGATGGCGTCTTGCATTTCTATTGGATCCAAGGGATCCTGGGAGCATTTGGTAAGTGACATGGATGATGAAATCCATCCATCAAGTACTTTTCATCAAGTACCACATCAAGTACTTTTGCATGCCCGCGGTCCTTCCTCCTGCACGATGCAGGGCACTGTACATTGCAAATATTCATGCCCCCTTGGCAGATGAGGAAACGGACTGAGTGGTAGCTCCAACCGCCCTGCACCTTTGAGGAGTTCTGGAAGAATCGGAGGTGTGACAAATGGTGTTTTATTCTGCTGGCCTCCCAGTGGGACTTAGGTTTTGGGGATTCACTTGAAACAGGAAAATCTGGATCATCCCAACTGAAGTACAGTCGGGTGTGACTCATTTTACAAAAGGATCCTTGATTGTCCCAAAGCACTGCCAATCCTACTCCTCAACAGGTCCCTGGGGGGGCAGGCAAGGGGGGTGTTTTGTGGGGCAGCCAGCTGTGGGGTGCATCATTTTACACAGCAGCTGGGCTTTGAAAGAAGTTGTAAGTCAAAGTTTTGTAAATTGGATCATATTTTAGAGAACAGATAAAAGAATAAGCCTGTGAATCCTTGGGAAGACTGTGTGTGAGGTGGTAATCAGGACCAGATTTATGATTTCTGTAAAGACAAAAATCAGAGATAAATGGCAACCATGCCTGGAATCCTGTGATGATTAATTAAGAGCTGACTAGCATAATAGGCACTGTCCTAGCTTTAAAGATGTTTTTGTACTTAAATCTAGCAAAAAAAAAAAAAAATCTAGCGCAACAAAACACACCAAAACCTAAATGAGATCAAAATACATTTGAGGCAGGTGCTATTTATGCCCAGTTGCAGAGTTGGGGAAACAGGCCCAGGGATGCCGAGAAGCTTGTCCTGAATCTAGGACTCAGAGGGAGAGTAACTCCAAGCAGGCTCAGCCTCTGTAGGCAGCGAGCACATCACAGGAGCCTGCGCAGTGGTCCTGAGCTCTCTGAGGTCAGCCCACTGGCTGGAGCCTCGGCTTCATCCCTTCACCTGAGCACCTGACTCCAGGGCTGCAGGACAGGCTGCAAAAGACCTCCCTCAACATCGCTGCGAGGTGTAAACGAGATAATTTATTTAAGGCACCTGGCACACAGCTAGTGCTCAATAAATGTTAGCAATCATCACGCTGAACTGCCCTGTAATGGAACTATCAATATCAGCGGCGACATTTGTCAGGCAGCTGCAGCCTCAGTGCAGCCGGCCCCCCCGGGGCTCACACTCGGCTAGAAGGGGCAGTGCATGCGCCACCGCTGTTCCGCCCCCGCTCGCGTGGGACCTCTGCAAACTGCTTCAGTTTGGGGAGAGGGGGTTACAAGGAGCACCCACTGCAACACTGATTGTGGGGAACAGATAAGCTGCGGAAAGGCCCTTAAAGGAGGAATCGCTCAGACGGTGACTGTTGTGATTAGCGCGTGTTGGGGGGCCTGCGCCTGCTGTTGAAAGTGTCCCCTGCCCTAGCACGTGGTCTGAAGAGGAGGAGGCTGAGGCCAGCGAGGCTAATAACTCTCCTGGTCCCCAGAGCCGTCGGGTGGAGCTGGGATTCTCACCCACGGCCTCTGACATCGCGCACATCCTGGGGGTGACCGCCCCATCAGCCGTCCCTCCACCCCCTCTCCCTCAATTTTGTTTGGAGAGAGACCATTCCAGTGGCAATTGGGGTCTTCTGGGAAGCAGGTGCCAAACCACAGTAGAGGTGCATGAGAGGTTTACTGGGGAGATGCCTATGGAGGGTGAGGAGAGGAGCAGGAGGAGGCAGAAGAGCTTCCCTGGCAATGCTGGTCTGACACCTGGGCCAGAGAGGGGGTGGAAGGAGGATGGGGGGGGTGTCCTCAGTTTGCAGTGCAGTGCCCAGGAAGTATCGGCTGGGCTGATGTGGATCCCGAATCCCACATGGATAGGCCCAGATTGAGGGCGCCCCCTCACCCCCGAATATGTTTACTGTCAGGGAGGAGCCAGGGAGACAGGGTCTCTTCCTGAAGGCTGCCGCCAACAGCTGCTCACCTATCGGCTGTCAGATAACTACCCTCTTAGCAGCAGGTTCTCTTGAAGGGAGACCTGAGTGGCTTGCCTCCACAGCCCCACAGGTACGTTTCGTCATTCCAGACCCACTAAAGTGACTCCACTGTCCTCAGTGGTTTGTGTGGACGTGGTTTGTGTGAGGGGCCCAGACCAGTGAGACATATGGGGACATCTCCTGGGGCACTTGTGGGTATTTTTTCTCTTCCACTCAGTGTAACTGTAATGGGATGTGATGTGTGGAGCTGTGGCAGCCACCTTGAGATCATGAAGAGACAAATATAAAAACAGAAATAAATGCGTTCAAGAAGGCAGAGTGGGGAGATGGAAGAACGCGGGTCCCTGATGACATCATTGAATTATCACCGTGGAATAGCCTCCCTCAAGAAACTTGCATGAAACTATAAATCTCCTATCACTTAAGTTATCAGTTGCTATGTAAAATAACCCCCAAATGTAGCAGCTTAGATAATAAACAGTTATTACCTCACATAGGTTAGGGAGTCAGGAATCCAGAAGCAGCTTATCCGGAAGTTCCCAGCTCAGCATTGACCTTTACAAGGTTATAGTCAAGATTCTGGCCAGGGCTGTGTTCTGGGGTTAGAGCCTCCTTTTCCAAAGTGGCTCACTCACACGGCTATTGGCCGGAGGCCTCCGTCCCTCACCGTGAGGGCTTTACCAAGGGGCAGCTTGAGTGTCCTCACAGCATGGCAGCTGACCCCAGAGACCAGTGATCGAAGAGAAAGGAAGAAGCCAAAATGCCTTTTATGACCTAACCTCTAAATCACACACTGTCACTCTGCCCTATTCATTTGAAGCGAGTTACTTAGGTCAGCCCATACTCCAGGGGAGAGATATTAAGTCCCACTTCTTTTTTTTTTAAGATTTATTTATTTATGCATACAAGAGCTGGGGTGCAGGCCAGAAGTGTGGAGGAGGGTGAGAAGATTCACCAGAGACAGAGTGGGGAGCAGAACAGGTGGATCAACCGAAACACACTGCTGAGGGGAGCAGCGGGAGGGGCAGGAGAGGTCTGCTGCGCCATGTGGGAAGCTCCCTGGTCGGGGATTGAACCCGCACTGCAGCGGCTGCAAACAGCTTCGTAGTGCTGAGACTTAACCCCTTGAGCCACCAGGGAGGTCCCAAGTCCTACCTCTTAAAGGGAGGTGTATGAAAGTGTTTTTGAATTTAAAAACACTCCAGCTAATTTTAGTCATATCCACAAACACCCCAAAGGCAATATTCTTGACACCTGCAAGGGGTGTGATGGCTTGGGGTGTAGAGTATCCCCATCTCCAACCTCCCTGACTACCCTCTAAGACAGCTTTGGGAGTTTGGGGATAGGGGGCCAGGCAGCATGCTCTGTCTCCACCCTTGGCCCCTGCAAAGCACCCGAGGTCTTCGGAAAATAGGGCAATCGAAATGGAAAACAAATAGCACAATCAAGCAGTGGGCTGCTTCCCTGCCTCTGTTCAGAGACCCACGGTGGGCAGCTGGGCCTCCCCCACCAGAAAATATTAACAGCATTTAATGAATATTCACAAGGATTCATTAAACATTTCCCCGTGTGGCTGAACAAAATAGTGTTCAAACCCCCAAGCCATTAACAAAAAAGGAAGAAGAAATATTACAGGGATGATATGCATAAGCTAAAAACGCCACAGGCAAGAAACAGCTTCTTGGAAAAAAAAACCCCTCAACTTCATCTCCTTCATCTCACTGGTGTTTAAAGTGTGCTCGGTGTCCTAAGTCTTTGAGACTCCCTTGAATAGGGGTCCTGATTAATATTACTATGACTGCATTTGCTACTTCCTATACACCTTTGTCTCAGTAATAGTATTGAAATGAGGCCTTTCAGCAGGAAAGGGCTTTTCCATGAGCTTATTCATTGGAGCCTTGCAGTTCCCCAAGGAGGTGGTTCACATCATACTATTATCATTGACAGATAAGGAAACTGAGGCCCGAGGTCAATATGGAGACCAGACTATTATGTCCTGTGTGCTTTGGCTGTCTTCTGAGGAAAGTTGACCTCATGACCTTATGACCTCCTCACCCTGAGCACAGTTGACTGGATGTGGGTCTGGTCCAAAGACCAAAACTGACTGGTGGCCTTGTGTGACAGCAGAGTCCAAGGGAAGTGCCCTAGCTGCACAGTGACCAGAGAGCCAGGACAGTCCAAGCTTGGGCAGAGGCTGAAAGAGCCAGAGTCCATGGGATGACCTAGTCCTGGAAGTCCTACTTGGTCACTTAGCCACATTCCATTCCTTTGAAGTGGCTCACGACCCTGGCCCACACGCCAGGGGTGAAAAATCAGGCTCCACCTTCTGAAGGAAGGCATATCAAAGAATATGTGGGCATTTAAAAACCACCCCAGAGCCTCAGCCTATTGCTGGTAAATGGTGGAAGCAGGATTTATCAACCACTCCTATTGGAAATATGGACACCTGGTGCGGATTTGCTTTCCAATATGGCGGCAATCAACCCCATAGGGGATCCAGCACTTGAAATATGGCTAGAGTGCCAGAGAAACTGTATTTTTAATTTGGTTTAATTTCACTTACAGTTAAAAAAAAGTTCATTTCAGCTACTGGAAAACTTTTATGTATGTTTGAAACAACTTGGGTAAGTGAGTCTACTCTCCCCATAAATTTTATGAATTCTAAATAAGAAAAGGATTTCCAATGAAAATTTAGCATCCTAATGGAGATGTGCTGTAATACAAACTATACACTGGATTTTGAAGATTTAGTTTGTGAAAAATAAGTGTGAAATAGCTCATTAACATTTTTATATTGATCACGTGACAACATGATATTTTGATACAGCAGATAAAAAAATACCTTACTAAAATCTGTCTCACCTGTTTCCTTTTGCTTTTTGAATGTGGCTGTAGGAAAGTTTAGGTTACATACATGGCGCATTATATTTCTACTGGCAGCCCTATGTTTCCCACCAAATGCCGTGGCTCCGGAGCTTGCCCTCCTGGAGCTTAGAGTCCAATGGCGTGGCACTCACAGCTAAAGAAGTACGTCACAGAGCAGAAACCCAGAGCTTCAGGCTCACACAGGGGCCCTGACCCAGACTGGACTGTCTCCAAGGCCAGCGGATGATTTGAGGACCGTGAGAGCTGCGAGCCCGGGCTGGGAGCTGGAGCAGAGTGGGGGCTGGAGGGAGGAGGTGGCCTGCTGGGGGCGTGATGCCCGCCCCTAGGTTTGGGGCCAGAGGAAACGGATGTGCTAGGAACTCTACCACTTTGATGTGCAGGTGGTGAGGCAGCAGGGAGGGGCCAGGTGCCATCAGCTGTCAGGTTGGCACTTGCTGGCCCTGCCCACACAATAGCCAGGCTTCCCAGGCCTGCAGGGCTCTCTGGGTGCGGCCCCATGTGGCTCTGCTGGAAAGCACCTGGGCTCCTGGGGAAGCCAGAGCATATAGCAAGGGGCAGGCCCCCTCTGTGCTCCAGGACCTACGCTGAGCTCTGGCCCCCAGGTTCCTTCCCAAGCAACTCTGACAATTACACTGAGACTGGACTTGAACAGCTAAGGTTGTTGGTCCCTGACCCTGGCCAACATGTTTATGGATCAAATTCTCTTGCCACCTACCTGGCTCCCAAATCTGCCACATCTTTCCTTCCTCAAATCTGCCCCTTGTATTGTCACCCAAATTCTTACTGTTTTAAAAATATACCAAGCATGTTGCTGCCCCAGGGCCTTTGCACATGCCGTGTGCTCTTCCCAGAACAACTGTTAGTTTTTACGTAGTTGGCATCTTCTTGCCATTTAGGTCTCAACTTAAAGGTCACTTCTATCCAGGACAACCTTTTCTAAAGTTGTCTATACATCTTGCCGCCTTATAGTGACTGTCTCATATAAACAGAATGGGATTTCTGTTCATATCATACTCTTAACTTGCAAAAATTATCTTGTTATTTTACTGTTCTATTGGTGGGTTGTCTCTCCAGTCAGATATAAGCTCCATGAGAATAGGGACCTTGTCCAGTGCATAGAACAGTTCCTGGTACTTGAAAGGTGCTCAAAAAAAATATTTGTTGAATGAATTCATTCATCTTGCTAAAACTCAGATCTGAAAACAATTATGGAAACCTCAGAGGTATGTGGACAAATACTTGTGATGAAATGCTACCTTAGAAAAGAAATCAAAAATGATACTCTCTGATATTGTGCATACAAAATACCTAAGTGCAGAGACAAAGAAGGAAATATAGGAATGAAAAATAGCTGTCAGGGGGAATGTAGGGTTACAGGTGATTCCTATTTTCAAACCATTATTTACTATGGTTATGCTGTTTTTTAACAAAAGCTTTATTAAGACATGATTCACATACCATAAAGTTCTCCTTGTTAAAGTAGGCAATTCAATTATTTTTCACGTATTCTCAAAATTATGTGTAGATCTAATTCCAGATGTAATTTTTGTCACCCACCCCAAAAAGTGACCCTAGATCCATTAGCAGTCATCACTATCCTCCCCTCCCCCACACCTAGTGCCAGGCAATCAGTAATTTATTTTCTGTCTTTATGGATTTGCCTATTCTGGACATTTCTGAAAAGTGAAATGATATATGACCTTTGGGGACTTGCTGCTTTCATCTAATTTGTGGTTTCAAGTCTCATCCATGTTGTAGCAGATGCCTGTTCTTACCTTTTTGTGGCTAAATAATATTCCATTTTAAATATCCATGTAAGTACACATTTTGATCTACTATCAGTCGATAGACACTTGACTTGTTTTAGTCATATTATTTTTACTAAAATAAATCAAAACGATGAAGTGGAACTTCCTGCTCCCTGCAGTTCTACAAATACGATCTTGTCATTGGCCTGCTCCCAGACCTTTGAGGATTCCCCACACTTACAAGAGACTGTGCAGTCACCTCTGCCAACACCACCCCTCTTCCACTTCCTGGAAAAAGAATCTGCATTTTGCAACATTCAGTTGAGATGTTCCTTCCTTTGGGAAGATGCCCCTGATTGTGGCCCTCTATTTACAACCTGCTAAAGGACTCACTCTTTTGTTTATTCCTCTGCCTGTTTCCTGCCTTGTTCTGTGCTAGGGGTCTCGTTCATCTTTGCCTCTCTGGTATCTGACATGGCCCCTGGAACTCACCAGGCATTTCACGCAAGGCTGAGTGATGGTATGAAGGGCGCCAGACACGCTGCACTCTGCAGTGCACCCCTTATCCCTGGGTACACGGTCCAAGACCCTCAGTGGATGCCAGTAACCACAGAGCGTACTGAACCTTAATAGGCTGTTTTTCCTATGCACACCTATGATAAAGCTTAATTTATAAATTAGACACAGTAAAAAAATTAATAGCAGCAATAAAATGGAACTATTATATCAAGATACTGTAAAAAATTTTGCAAATGTGATCTCTCTCTCTCTCAAAATATGTTCTATTTTCATACTACTTTTGACCGCAGAGAAAGTGAAACCTCAGATAAGGGTACTGCTGTACTGAACTGGCATCCAACCTTTACAAACAAGACATCAAAACGTCAAGGTTAAGAGCATGGGCTTTGGAGTCAAGATGCACGCAGGCCTTGTGAGACCAGACTTGGCCGCTCAGTAGCGGGGTGACCTCTGGGAGCTCGCCTCCTTGTCTTTAAAATGGAGATAACATCTCCCACCTGACGCAGTTATTGAGCTGAAGTGCAGGTGAAACACTTAGCAGGGAGCAGATGCTCCGTGTTGTTTTAAATTGTGGCCTAACAGAATGGCAAGCATTGTGTCATTTTAACTAGCTTTAAGTGTCTACAGTTCAGTGGCCTTTAGTGTGCTCACCTTGTGTCAATAAGTGTTTTCATTACTATTGTTTCAGAAGATCAAATGGTATGAATTTTGCTAGAAACAGGACATGCTATTTATTCGGAACCAGTCCTGGACTCCAAGGCTCCACTTTATCTCCATCATTTCACCTGAAGGTCCCAGGGACGGGGCTCCCTGGTGGCGCGGGGGTTAAAGTCTCATGGCTATCAAGCTATCGCCAGCCACTGCAGCAAGAGTTCGATCCCCAGCGAAGGAGCTTCCCACACGGCGCAGCAGACCTCTCCTGCCTCGCCCGCTGCTCCCCTCAGCAGTGTACTTCAGCAGATCCGCCTGTTCTGCTTCCCACCCTGTCTCTGGTGAATCCTCTCACCCACCACCCCTGCCCCTCTGGCCTACACCCCAGCTCTTGTACACATAAATAAAAATAAATCTTAAAAAAAAAAAAAAGTCCCGGGAGGGCCATCACACCTGCTTATGCTGGAGGCACTGAGAGCCCTAACGACAAGGTCAAGGTCAAGCAGTGAGAAAGCAGCAGAGCCCCTCCCCACTGCCCATCCAGAGCTGCCAGCTGGGTCACAGCAGCCACCTGGGCTAAAGAACAGCTTCCTTCCTTCTCGAGGTTTCACTTTGGCCCTGGCAGGACTGCAGAGACTGATGGGAGGGAGGGGCAGCCTTCGGGACAGGGGATGGTGGCCAGGGGCATCTGGCATCCTCAGCTGGGGCACCGAGCCTCACCTTGGGCGACAGCGCAGGCTGGGCCCTGTCGAGCCGCTGATGTCTTTATGCCGGGGCTGAGGCGGCGGCAGGCCCAGCAGCAGCATCGCCGCTCTGACTGACAAATGATAAACATCTCATTCGGCCTATGAGATCCACTCCACGAACTGAATGGAGACAATTGAAAAGCGCTGCACACCAGCCACCGAAGCCAAAAGCCTGCAGATTCTGCTGATTTAAGGTCTTTGGTGTGGATTTGCTGATCCTGGAGAATCTCAGCTATTTGGGCTTTTTAATAGAGTCTCGGAGCCTCCTCACGGGGAAGCGGGGAACCGGAGCTCCAGAACAAGGGGGACCTGGCTGGGGGTGGCCTCAGTCTCCAGACAGGATGCGTGTCTGACATTCAGCCCATCGTGGTTCATTCTGAAGACTAATTATGATTGCTTTCTAATTCCTCACTGCCTGCTGGGGAGACTCTTAAAGGGCCCCCTCCCCTCTATTCCCTTTGCCACAGGGACAAATATTTGCCCTTGCGATCAGAATCCCTCCCACTGCCACCATTGTTGTATTTCAGCAGCTCCTGAGAGCCCCACAGATGCTAGTTAACCAGCTAATTGCAGCTACAACTGACCCCTCAAGTGCGTGAATGAACGTGACAAGTGGCTGGTGACATGCTCAAGTCACTCGATGGTGTCGCCAAGTTTACCATTTGTGCACTTCCAAGGAAAAGCGTCTCACACCAGGTGACTCCAATTCAGAGCGCCTTTGAAACAGTCAGGAAACTGGCAGAGAGAGTCCATCGCCACCCACGTTGGGGAGGGCGCTGGACAAAGCTCTGCGGAGACCTGACCCAGTCTCCCAGATGCTGGTGCTCTAGCTCCATTCCAGCCTCTCACAGAAAAGGCATTTCGAAATGAAAAGGACTGGACAGATTCTTCATGGTATGTGTGAAGAAGGGGATGGCTGTGGCTGTTGAACAGAGAGCAGTTCCCCTGCCTTCCATCTGCCCACCTTTCAATTTGTTGTTCCCTCCATCTAAATACTTTCCCATCTTTCCCAAGCTCCCAGCACACACACGTTTGGCAACAAATAAGCTGGTTCTTATGACCTCTTCCTCCTTAGGGGTTCCAAAGTGAGCCAGTTGTACCATGTTGGAAGGGCGGATTTGTGGGCGCAGCTGGGAGTAGAGGGAGCTTAAACTTTGCTGATTAGAAAGGAGTACCTCACACAGCAAAGGTGGGGGAAAGTAGGTTACAAGCTGTGTGTCTTATGACCCAGTTTTTTTTTTTTTAAGAAGAAAAAAACCTACATTTACATGTTTGTTTATGCATAGAAAAGTCTGGAAGGGCACAGAGTGCATGAAGAATGATCACTTCTAGGGAGTCAAGGATGGTGGAGTTGAGTGTGAACAGGAACTTTTGGCTTGTTATTTTTCGCTTATTATTCGCTTATTATTTCTCTATTAATTTATATTAATTTTATTAAAATTGAAAACCTAATAAAGACGTTAAATGTGCGTAGGGAATAGAATAGCTATGTTTACAAACCATTTGCACTTGGTCTTTTTCACTGATATACCAAGCAGTTATTTATGTGGGTGGGTGTATTTTATTTCTTCAACCCAGCAGAGCACCAACAGGGCACTCCATCAAACAGCAGTACCCATCTCAGAAATCCCAACACAGTCCACAGCTGACTGAGTACAAAACCTACATGGACCAGTTAACTTCACTTACTTACAAGTCTTCAGATTTGATGCCCTGGGCACGCAGGCGTTCAATAACTATTTTTGATGGGAGACTGTGATTGGCAACCTTTGGGGAAATACACAACGGTATCTCTCTTGTTCCACTGTGAATATTTTTCTACCTGAACAGGACTTTAAAGTGTCTCTCCTAACAAAAGGAGACAGTAGATAGAAAGTGTAAAGGATAAACTCAATCCAGGCCAGGAGTTCTGAAACACACTAGGTCATGCGAAAGAGTTTTATGATTTACTTCTCACTCCCAAGTGGCTTAGAGAGTCACACACTTCTGAGCACATGAAAGGCTCTGAAAAGTCCTGCAGTAAAGAAGCAGGTTTAATGTTGTTCAATTCCAAATTTCCCCCAAATCATTTGATCACAGGGCCTGTTGTTTCACGAACAATTCTGGACACGTTTCACATAATAATTTGGAAAATGCTGCCTTAGAATGCGCTTAATCAGTTGCCACCAAGAAATGTCTGATGCTACTTGGAGGCAGATCAAGGCACCACCCCAGGCTTGAAATGAGCAGAATTAGGTGCTCCAAGCTTCCTCCAATCTGGCCATACCCCAAAGATGGCAATGACACAGATGGAAGCAAGACATCATACCTCCTAGCTCCACAAGGGCACACTACACTAACTTGGTTTTCTGGAACAGGGGATATGATCACTTTTTAGCACCATGTACTTGGCTCCATCAAAAGAATCCGAAATCTGGGGTCAGACTGAACTGGATTCGGCTTGCTGTGTGTCCTTGGGTAAGTCACTGTACCTCTCTGAGTCTTTTATTAAAATGCCTCCAACCCCTCCGCACCTCCAGCCCCTAAGAATTGTAGACAAACCCCTGGAAGCTGGCAGAAGGGAGAGCTGCTGCTGGTATTCCACCAAGTGATTCATTCAACCCCTGCTGGGATTCTGCTTCTTAGGGTTCTGTCCCCCAAACACTGCACGTGCTCTTTGGCACAGGTCCTATGGGGCCTGCAGAGGGATAAGACTTCCAAGGACACTACAGGGAAACAAGGCAGATGTAAGATTCCTCTGACACAGTGACAACTCCAACTGGAAAACCTGGCAAAGAAATGCCTTAACTTTTCATTCACATTGTTACAATAAAACCAAGGCATCATCACTCTCTCGGGAGATTCTTACAAGTGCTTTTAAAGATAAATAAAAAAAAAATCCAACTACTTGCACTATTTTGGCAGAAACAGATACAAGCGCAACCTCTGGAGTAGCTTCTGCTCCAGTGTTCTCCTGGGCAACTCTGGGCAATCCACTAAACCTCTCTGTGCTTCCCCCTCTTGTGTAAAGTGGGATGGAAGAGGAGAGCTGCACTCCCTGGGGGTTGAGGTGGGCCCGCCCCAGGGTCTGCGCCCACACTCTGTTGGGAGGATGGCTGCGAAAATGCGCAAGTTCTCGGTTCCTTTGAGGGTAACTCTTCCCTCCCCTGTCCTCCTTTCCCCCACGCCACCTCCCCTACATCCTTTTATTCTTTTCCAGCCATACAAAATGGAAAAGCCCTGCGCAGCCGCTCAAGCGTATTTTAAAAGAATCGGATCAAAGTCAGAGGCTGGAGCGCCCGCGTCTTCCCCACCGCTAGCGTCCCCTCCCGCGCCGCCCCGCAGGGCTTCGCGAGATGCTCGTTCCCAGGCAGTGCCCGGGTTCTCCCGAGACCGAGCGGCATCCGGCGGGCGGGGGCGGGGCGTCGCCTGAGAGCCGGTCCCCGCCACCCCGGCCCCCCGCAGGCAGGACGCGGCGTCCCCGGGGGTGGCTGCGCTGCTCGGCCCCGGCGGGTCCTTGGCGCAGCCGCCACTCTCGCTGCCTCGTGCATGCCAATTAGGCCCTAATTTGATTTCTGTTCTATCTGTGCGAACCCCATTAAAACCCAATTCTGCTTATTACCAACAGCTTTCTTGCAACGCGACGCCTCTCGCTCCCAGGCCTGCTCTGGCGCGGTGAGGAACCCGGCTCCGCGCCCCGCCTGCCCGGGTCCCACTTCCAGGGCGCCCCACGGGCTCCGCCACCCCCGGGCGCGCGGTGTTCCCCGCCCTGGGTTCCTCATGCCCGGGTCGCGGCCCAGGCTCCGCTTCCCCGCCGAGTCACGGGATCATTTCTTAGGAAACAATGGGATCGTGGAAAGCTGGAATCGCGCGTTGTGAGAACTCGGAGGTCACCAAGTCCCGCCTCCCACGCCCCGCGGGAATTCCCGGACTGGCGACCGTCGGTCCCCAGCCTGGGCCTGGGTTGTTCCCAGCACCCGAGTTCATTCCCTCCCAGAGGGACACGCTCAGCGGGCTCAAGTGCCCTTTCCCTTCCGCTGTGTGACCTTAAACAGAGCTCTCGACCTCTCTGGTCCACAGTAACCTCATCTGTAAAACAGGAGGCGTGTGTGTAAAAAAAAAAAAAAAAAAAAAAGCAGGCATCTGTAAAACAGTCTGCCTCCTGGGCTTTGGGGGAGGATAAAAGCCGCCTGCGGAACCCCCAGAAGAGTGCCTGGCACAGAGTGCGCCTTAAGAAAAGCAGCTGAGAGAAGCAGCACTGCAGGGTCTAGGGTAAGGAGAGGGAGGCATTTATTTGCCAAGCTGCAAAATTCAAAGGAGAGACAAGGAGCCCAGTAATCACGAGAAATCCGACATTAATACAGTATTTTGAAGAACCGAGAAGGAATGCCTGAAAAAGTCATTGACGAAAAAATTACGAGATGTTTCCAGAGGACAGGGTTTAGCGTGAGGCCGGTGAGGCCTTGCAAGTACAGGGGGACAGGCTGTCTCTCTTGAAAATTCTGATGTTTTGTTCATCATGGACTTTTGGCATTCATTTTGAGTTTTTTAAAAATAGCCCACTATATACCATTCACTGATTACTGAGTTTTTTGGTGGGGCTTTAACTTTTGCCAAGGGGGGTGGGGAGCCCCCCCTTACCTGCCTAAGTCCTGAGCTGTGCTGAACCACGATCAAATCCTCTCAGGGCCTCAGCTTTCTTATCTGGAACGTGGGACTAAGAATGTCTATTTATAGGGATGTTTTGAGAATTAATCAGCAGGCAGCATAATTGAAAGCATCTGTTCTAGAATCTGGGCAAGTTGAAACGCCTCCTCTGCCACTTCCTAGCTGGGGGAGTCACAACCTTCTTGTGCCTCTGAGTCTTCCTCTCCCTGGCGGAGGTCAGTGTGCTTAGCCCCCACAGCTGGCTGGGGGGCTTAAGGACAAAAACTATCACAAAGCACCCAACATGTGCTTGGAAATGATGGTGTTACTGCTATTATCAGTTGAAAGGATATACTTGAACTTAGCTCTTCCTGGCATAGCACAAGCCCTCAATCAATGGGTACAGTGGAGATTAACTGGCATTATTTTCATCATTTTTATAAGGCTTCTGGCACATAGTAGGTCCTCAGCTGACTGAAAATGCCAGAAGGGTAGAAATCACCTCTGATTTGTTTACCACCACATTTTGGTGGATCTGTAAAAATAACTAAATGCAAAAATATTCACTAAATGGTTAAGTGGTACAGGATTCCTCCGTTCTGTCTTTGGTGTCCAGAACTACTGGGCTCTTGGTCCTTTCATGGACCTGACAGCCTCATCCCTGCACAACAGCCTCACGCCTGCACAACAGCCACAATGCACGTGCCCCCAGGGAAGGGGGCTTGTCCAGCTCCAGTTCTCAGAAAATGCTTGGAATGACTCCTGAAACTTCCCTGTTTGGCCCCTTTCTTGTAGAGAAAGCTAAAGGGTGGAAATGCCCTCCTAGGGCACCTGCAGCCTGTAGCTCTCTAACTACCGGTGTGGGCTGCCCTTTTTCTAACAGCTGGAAGTTTAGGGTCTGGAAGAGCCTCGGCCTTCTTATCTGGAACATGGGATTAAGAATGTCTATTTATAGGGATGTTTCCTTCCAATCTGGGTGCCCTTCACCACATTCTCTGACATCGTCTGGCTCCGTCTCCTCATCTTATAGCACATTACTCCCCATTACTCCCAGTGCGTTATCACAGAATCGTTTGATAACTTTACAAACAAGGGTTTAAATGAGGTGACTGGTTTAAAACAAGCATGCAATAAATCCTAACATTATTTTTACTTGCCATCCAGTAGAGGGGACAGGGCAGTGATTGGAAAGAAAGAACCGTGAGCTCCGAGGTCCACCCCCCCAACCCACTGGGGTTCACTGTGCCCAGAGGGAGCTTCTATCACCCAGCAAAGGGGAAACCAGGTGTACACAGACCAGTGGGTCCAGACTGGCAGCGATTTTGCCCTGCAGGGAACTGTGGGCCACGTCTGCAGACATTTGGGGGTTGCCAGGACAGGGCGCAGGACGCCACAGGTCAAGGGTGCTGCGGAGTACCTTACAGTGCAGAGGCTGAAAATGCCCAGGTTGAGAACACGGGGAGACACAGCCCTTCCTGTGGGTCTCCGGGCTGGCAATAGACAGCCTGCAGGGAGCCCAGGACAGGTGGACAATGGATAGACAGACGGACGGATGTCAGGTGTTTCCATCAGCAGGAGGAAGCCCCTAGTGCAGCCTGGACAGTGTGCGGTCAGCTAAGACTCCCAGCAAGAAAAGCCGGTCCCCCCCCCCCACACCCCGCTCTGCTCCCTGGTCCCACATGGCCGAGTCCAGTTCAAGTGTAGCTTCTCCCTCCGGTCACGCCACCCAAACGAAGGGGGCGCAACCCAGCAGATGCTAGGACTTCAGCAGGAATTTCCCTCCTCGGCAGCTGGCTCACAGGGGAACTTACGAGACACTTGTTTCTGACAGTTCTGTGGAATCTGTTCTGGGTTAAAAATCCATCTTTGGAGTTCCCCCAACATGCAGCTATTTTCAGGGGCCCTTTGAAGGGGAATCATCACAGCCGGACTGGACGGCAGGTGGGAGGGAACTGGACACCAACGTGGGCCCCGGGACCCAGGGAAGAGCAGCTCTGAGTATTCCTCTTCCAAAGCCTGGGGGGCTGCGTGGTGGCGGCGGCCCTGGAGCGTGGAACCTTCTTCCAGCGGGAGGACACAGCTTTGCGTCCCAGCACCCGGTTCGCTGCTAAGACCTGCCCACTCGTCTCCGGGCTACTTTTGACCTCCAGCTTCAGCTGGCTCCTGAGATGCCTTTTCTCCCCTTACTCCTTTCATGCTGCCCAAAGGGAATTGGGTTTGGTGGCTGCTGTTGTCTTTCCTTGACCCTGAACTTCAGAGCTGGCTCTCTGGGCCGCATACAGCCCAGCTTCCTCACCTGTCAGAGAGGCCAGGAGGGATGTGCCCCGACGCTCCCAGAGGGGGCACCCACTCGGCTGTCAGCATGGGATAGGATTTTGCATACCTCAGATTCATTTCCTAGCAGCAGTAACCAATTTTCCCAAGCTTGGGTGACTTAAAACAACAGAAATTCGTTCTCTCACAGTTCTGGAGGCCAGAGGGCCGAAATTAGGGTGTCAGCAGGGCCGAGAACCCAAGAAAGGCTGGAGGGGCGAAGCCTTCCCCATCTATCAGGTAGCTCCAGGTGTCCTTGGCAGGTGGCTGCACCCCCCGACCTTTCCCTCCCTGGCCCTGTGGCCTTCTCCTCACGTGTCTGTTCCCTACATGTCTAATTTCTAAAAACACGTGTGATTGCATTTAGGGCTCGGTGGATTATCCCAGATTATCTCATCTCAAACCTTATTTTAACACAGCTGCAAAGAACCTTTTCCTAAGTAGGGCAGTGTTTACAGGTTGCAGGAATATGACGGGGCTGTCCTAGGGGGAGGGGGCATTTTTCAGCCTGCCATACCCTCTTGTATTCTGGAAAATGATGAGCCCCACGGTCCCCTCCAGCTGCAGGACTCTGCGCGTGACCCTCAAGAGCAACTGCATCTGTCCTGAGTTAGAGTTCACAACACTGGCATTGCACTGGCATCGCAAGAGAGCAACTAAGTTTCTCAAAGCACTTTCTCAACTGTTACTCTGCTGTTAGCTATTGACCTCCAAATGAGGCCCACAGGGTCGCTGGTAGCAAGCCCATTTAATTGATGGGGTAACTAAGGCCTGAACTCCCAGCTCACTCTCTCCTTGGGTCATTCAGCTCCTCAGACCCCAGGCAGGACTCTTGTCTGGTGTGGGTCACACTCTTTCCCCTTCTGGAGCCTCTCACTGCCCGTGGACTCTGTTCTGGAAGCTGAGGAGGATAGACAAGTCCAAGCCTGCAAAGTAGATGGGAGCACACCCAGAATTCCTAACTCAGCACCCTGGGGAGTGCTAGCGGGACTTTGCTGGAATTCCCTGTGGTGCAGGTGTCAAGCAAGTTCCCCACATCTGGCAGCACATCATTGGAGACCTCCTCTTCCTTGTGGGTATCTTCCTATTGAGGGGATTTTCTGAACTCTCAAGAACCAAGGGGCCGTGAAGGACATGAACAGAATTACAAAGAGCTGCTTTGCCTTCAGGCAAAAAAGATTGAAATAGTCTTGGGACAGATCAAATTCAACCTCGAGGGTGGCTCCTTATTCCCAGCCTTACCTGCCTGTGACTTACACATCTGGGTAAAGACTCTCTGCTCCTAGGTTTTGGCCTCCTTGAAGTAACATTGATTTGGTGTGAGGGAGTTGGGGGTGATTAGCGCACCCCACCCCTGCCTTTTTAATCTAACTCAGAAATGAGGGTGAAGAGATAATTACAGCCAAGTGTTTAGAGTTCTGGAGAAGAAAGATGCTACATCAACACAAGGTATCATTAATTTTATTACTTGTCAGGAAAAGGTGGGGGAACCAGTTAAGAAGCAGTGAGATGAGAGGTGAGTATACTGATCCCCGGAGGGCAGGGTGGGTGGATGGGGCTGGAAATGGCCATCATTTATTTATGGCTTTTGGTAAGTGCCTGGAATGTGCTGGGTGCTACGCTGGATGTGTGTGTAACACACTCACATATATATAAACCACCCAGGTCAGCCTTCTGTGGGTGGAAGGTGATAGCTCTTGGGTCTCCTCTTCCGGCAAACAGGAACATCTTCCTCTCAGGTCTAACATGGTTCCACACATGCCCCCCACCAGCTCTGGCTCTTCAGGGTAGCCTGCAGAAGCCGTAACTCTGGGTTAAGCATCTCAGTGGCCAGGAGGAGTGAGACAACTCTGAGTTAGCTCATTTCATCTACTCCTGGCCAAGTGCACTCAGGCCGGGGGGTTCTCCTGTATGTGTGGTGGGAGTGTGAGAGAGTGGTCCCCAGGAAAAGGGGAAGTTCCAGGGTCCCTGCCCTGTAACAGGAGGTCTGTAACCTGAGCTGAAGTATCCCTGCGGGCTGGGATAGTGGGTACCAGGGGCCAGCAACTGAAATAGACTCAGGAGGAACAAAGATGCAGGTAAGCGAATGTGTAACTAGCTCTCAGAGCAAGAGAGCAACGGCCAGAGCCAGCAGCAGTTCCTACTGCCGGGCCCAGGCTGCCTTCTACCCGCTGAGGGGGTAGCGGTCTCTGAAAAACTGAGGAGAGAGTTTTGGATCCTCTCCTTTGAAAAACGCCCTTACCTGTGTCTGTGGACACACACACACACACACTATGCATATACACGGGCATGCACATACACATATACACAGGCACACACATACACATATACATGGGCACATACATATACTATGTATATACACAGGCACACACAAACATATACATGGGCACACACATATACATATACAGGGGTACACACATACTTATATACATGGGCACACACACATATACACGGGCACACACACATATACACAGGCACACACATACACTATGCATATACACAGGCACATATACACTATGCATATCCACGAACACACATACACTATGCATATACACAGGCACACACATATATACACGGGCACACACACATATACACAGGCACACACATACACTATGCATATACACAGGCACACACACATACATGGGCACACACACATATACATGGGCACACACATACACAATGCGTATACACAGGCACACATATACTATGCATATCCACGAACACACATACACTATGCATATACACGGGCACACACACATATACACGGGCACACACACATATACACGGGCACACACATGCACTATGCATATACACAGGCACACACGCATATACATGGGCACACACACATACACGGGCACACACATACACAATGCATATACACAGGCACACACATATATACACGGGCACACACACATATACACGTGCACACACATACAAATATACACAGGCACGCACATATACACGGGCACACACATATACTATGCATATACACAGGAACACACATACACATATACACGGGCACACATATATACTATGCATAGATGTAGGGGGCCCGCCCTTCCCAGAAGCCCATGGGGACTCTGGTTCCTCCCCGTCTTTGCCAAGTTCAAATACTGTGCCTTTGCTTCCTTAGTTTGAAAGTCCCCAGCAACCCCAGGGAGGTAGGTGCCACATCCCCTTCCTAGGCCCCTGTGGGGTGGAGACCCAGAGGGAGCGTGCCCCTTGTGCCAGGCCACAAGCTGGCGAGTCCAGGGGCCCGACGCCACACCACACAACTGTAGGGGCACCATTGCCTGCAGCGCTATCTTGGGTCCAGGATGCCATTTCCAGAGAACACAATGAAAAGGACACCCCCTTAGAGTTGGGCAGCGCTAGCCTGAGGCCCCCTGTAACTATTTCTTCCAAACTCATTTCTGGGTATTGATGCAAAAGCGGCAACTGAGTGAGACAACAGGGGTGTCCGGGGCAGTGAGGGTGGATGCCGAGACTCTGATGCCCAAATGAAAGATCACTAATTACTCACGCATCCAAATGAATTCACACGTGGAGCACCTCCCCTGTAAAGTTTAGTTGCCCTGCCAACCCCCTTTAGTAAAATCCAAACTCTGTCCACTTGTCCTCTGGTCCAGCCTTTCTCCCTCTTCTCTGCTCTCGCACTCTCGTCCCTGTTCATACACTCCGGCAACCCTGACCTTCTGCCAGTTCCTAGTCCTTCCCAAGCCTTTTCTACCCCAGGGCCTTTGCACAATCTCCACGTGCCTCCTGCTGCCTTGGGATATCCTTGCCCTGGCTCTCCGCCTGCCTGACTCAGCTCATCTTTTCAGGTCTCAGCTTGAATGTCACTTCCTCAGAGAGATTTTCTTTGACTTTATCTAAGAGTATCCCTCCACGTTTCTCCAGCCATCTGCATTAGCCCTTAGAACAATCTTAGCCCTTACAACAATCTCTATCTATTTTATGTCTCTTTGCTGACATATTTATTTTCTGTGCCTCCTTTGACCATATAAAGCGCCCGGAGGTGGAAACTGTTGTGTCTTGTCCAATATTTTGACCTGCAGCCCCTAGTTCATAGTAGGAGCTCAGTTGTTGAAGACTGAAAGATTGAAAAGTACGTTTGGAAGTGGGAGTATCCCTCAGCCACCGGTTTGCCCTACTCAGCGCGGTACCATGACTGCCCTACTCAGCGCGGTACCATGATCAACATTTGGCTCACGAGTGAGATGTTGCCCTAGATGTGAGCCGGTGGGAACATGACTGTCCAAGATGGCGGCCCCTAGGCCATCCGGGAAACCAAGTGGAAAAGATAAGGATCCTATTACTTCAGCTTTGGGAAGCAAAGCAAATGCAGTTCAAGGTGGGAGGGTTCCAGTGCTCCCAACTTTCAAAAGATGAGACAATGATGCTGACCTAAAAAAAAAAAAATGTCTTGCCAACCGGATCCATCATCAAAGGAAACCAGCCTGTAGACAGTTTTATGACACAGTCTGAAGAACAGGAAATGGCCGCACGGAAGTGTCAGGAGACTTTTAGAAGTTGTCCTGCTTTCTTAGGGAAAACGCTGCTGCCTTCTGGAACTGCAGTTTAATTAAATTCAGTTGACTGGATACCTTCAAAGGCTGTTCCAGACCCTCACTGGCCCTAGCAGGGCAGGCATCTTCTGAATAAATGTGTAAGCTGGGGAGAAGTGAGGCCTTCCTGGCGGACAAGGCAGACATTCTCCAGGGACTGACTGCGCCACCTGGGCCTGGGAGAGCAGGAAGTGGAGGGGCCTGAGTGTCCAGTCCTTCCTCCACCCACCCTGTCCTCCACAAAGCACCATGAAGTGAGACGCTTTCTCCAGGGAGGTGATGCAGGCGTGGGGTTTTCAGAGAGGCACCAAAAGGGACAGACAGATGCGCACCAACGGAATGTTCTGCCTTGAGCGCAACACAGACCCACCCCAGGTGACTGGCCTGTGCCCAGGGGTGGAGCCTGCAGGGCAGCTTCTCAGAATTGGTCTCCCAGACAAGAAGGTCTGGGCCACAGGCGCTGCTGTCAGTCTGAACTGAGCTTTGTTACAAACTTGTGACAAGCCCAGCCTAGAGGTGCAGACACACTCTTGCTCTCATTTGATTGTGCTGACAATATCCGGAAAAAGATTTTCTTCTTATTATTATTATTTTTTAAATTTATTTATGCATACAAGAACTGGGGTGTAGGCCAGAGATGGGGGTGGTGGTGAGAAGATTCACCAGAGACAGAGTGGGGAGCAGAACAGGCAGATCCACTGAAATCCACTGCTGAGGGGAGCTGCGGGTGAGTCAGGAGAGGTCTGCTGCACCATGTGGGAAGCTCCCTGGCCGGGGATTGAACTCGTGCTACAGTGGCTGCTATAGCTTCATAAGGCTGAGACTTAACCCCTTGCGTCACCAGGGAGGCCCGGAAAAAGGTCTTCTTTAGCCCATCTTCCAGATGAGGAAATCGAGGCACAGAAAGGCAATCATCACTTGCCGAGGATCGTTCCGCTTGTACGTGGCTAATAAGTTGAGATGGCTGAGCTCGCACGCTTGGTACTACGTGGGATGACTATCACGGTTCATTATCAGGGAATATTTTGGGTGCTGTGGCTATAAGAGTTTGAAAGAACCTTGCTCTCAGAGTCTCCTCTGCGCAAGAAGGCTGCAGCGTACCGGCTGACGTCCCTTCCTCTCATCCCCTTTTCTCTATCAAGAGCAGGAGCCTCACCTCCACTTCCCGGCATGGGCCGTGGATCCAGAGGACAGTTTGGTGAAGCCTGGGGATCCGCGCTTTTCAGTGCATAAAATAAAGCGCCTGGATGGCAGAGGAAACCAATATGGCGTAACACCGCTGTCAAAATATGAAAAACCAAGTTTGTGAAATAGAAATCGACAAGCTTTTTTTATTCCACGTTAAGTAATAAGATGTAGCGGCTGGTCTGTCTGCTGCTGTAATTTCCAAGCTGTGAGGAGCCCAAACAATATTGTGACACGTTAGTGACAGGAGCGTGTGCAGGAGTGTGTGCAGGAGCGTGTGCGCGTGAGCTGGCGCTGCAGTGGCTTGTGCCGACGTTCCTATTAGGAGAAAAGGCTACCTCCCTGTTAGAGGGGAGCGAAATAGATGATAAATAGACAGTAAATAAAGAAATAGTTCCCTCAGCCAAATTGAAGAGACCCTGGATTCCACCTAGGCACCCTCTTGGGGGGCTGAGAATACAGGGCGAGGACCCCTATTGGTCCAATGGCTTTGACAAGAGCACCCAGGGCTGGGAGGGACTCGGTACCCGAGGCGGGAAGCAGCTTCCAGGGCTCGCTGGCTTATGAGTGCCTCAGTCTTTCCATGTCTTCGGGGAGAGGACTGGGGTGGCATTTGGGGGTCAAGCAATAAAGGTGGGAGGGAGGGCAGAGTGGTCGAGAACATGGCAGGGGAGCTGAAAGAGCCCAGTTCACATCAGACGCCCCCCACTTTGAAGCTGGGCACTGAACAAATGTGTCCCTGGGCAGGCCAGGACTCGGCTCTCTTCCCTGTCCAGGAAGGACACACCCTGGCTGGTTGCTGGAGGACTTGGTGAGATAAGGAATGGAGAGTTCTGGTAAAAAGCCAGCATATGGAAGCGTTCAGTTGAAGACAACTGTTCAAGCACCAGCTCGCACTCTCGTTTGGCTAGGTCCCAGCTCGAGCCCTTGGAATCCAACAGATAGCATTTGAATTTGATCTTTCTAGATTGCTGTTGCTCTGTGTCCCTCAATAATCCATTCTAGAAAATGGCCATCACCCTCAAGAGAGGGTCCCGTGGGATCTCTTGGAAAGCTCCTCTCTTTCCCTCCCACCACCAGGCCGGCCCATGCTAATGAGCTTCAGGCACACCTAGTCCTTGGTTCAAAGGGTTTTCTTTTATTCTTTCTTTCCTTTTTTTTTTTTTAATTGTCCACCAAAGCTGAGTTGCTGAGTGAATCGTTAGGGGAGTGAATTCCAAGAGCGTGAGCTTCTCTTGTTTCCCAGGACAGGTTTGGGCCAAGACAAACGGCAGTGATGCCAACAGCAGTTACTTAAACAGTGGAGCTCAGAGCTGGCTCCTCGGTATGGCTGGTGGGGCTCTGTTTGAACTTTCTCCTCTCTCCTTCCACAGGGTGATTAAAGGAACCACATGTCACTTTCTCTTTACGCCTCCTTCCCCTTCCTTCCTCATGCACCCCCTCCCAAAGGCTCTGCAAAGGCTCTGGGTGTTTCTCAAAGAGCCGGGAGCTGAGGCCTCTTGATTTATGTTCACTTGGCAACATGAGGCAGCAATGGCCTGAGAAGCCTGAATAACTGGAAAAGGGAAATGGAGATGGGCGGGGCTGATGGGAGGGGCTGGTGTGGCTTATGCTTGGGCCTCCCGCTCTGAGCCAGAGCTCCGGACCCCAGGACCTATGTGTAAAAAGGAAAGAAAACAAAGTGGCTGAACTTTGAAAAGGATGTCGAAGTTATTCAAAGAAGCCAGCACCAGCTGTCCTTTCTGGGGTCCTGCTGACATCTCTGGTTCTCCTGACACCTCCATCCGCCTGTCCCTTTTGGGTTTAATGTGTAACCCGTGGAGAAATAGTGGAAACTGTAACCCCCTGATCTGGTCCATTGTGGGAGCTTTCTTAATGTTATTTGAATGAAGCGCTTTCAACAAAAGAAGTTGGAAGTCAACTCGTTCGGGTTTGGTTCTGGTATGTGTCTTGCCTGGGCCTGCAGAACATGAGTTGACATCTCTGTGAAAGTCTGGCTTTTATCCCCCCTTTAAGGTTGCATCTATTTCCCTAATTAGATCTTGAGCCATCTGAGGGCGGGAACTAGTCCCGCTTTCTCGCTGTCCCTTTATACCTTCCACAAGTACTTGTTGAGCACCTACTATGTACCATCATTCTCTCCCCTCCACCCCAATCTTAACTCTTAGCATGTAGTCTCCAAATAGGTGTTTAATAAGTGTTGGATGGATGGGTGGGTGGGTGGGTGGATTGATGGATGGACAGGTGGATGGATGAGTGGATGGGTGGGTGGGTGGATGGATGGATGGATGGACAAATGAGTAGGTGGTGTTTTAGGTGGGACTCCAGGAAGTAGGCCAATGTCTTCAGTTTTCGAGAAGGTTGTATATGTGTTTTACATATGAAAAATAGGATCCAAAAGGCAACAGAGAGGTGGGCTGGGACGAGAGATAGGAGAAAGGACTGTGGTTACAGACCCAACTTGGCCATCATCTCGTTGTGTCTAGGAACACTCCAACTCGTTGAGCTGTGGTTGCCCTCTCTATAGAAGGAAAGCAATCTCAAGACTTCTTTAGCATTCTGTAAGCCTCAAAAAACTTTTACCCCCAAAGTCAATGAAATCAGATCCTTTCATAAAAGAATTAGGAAGTCACCAGCCTCACGCCTAGTCCACTCACCTCTTGGGTTGTCTCTCCTGGTCTAACTTGGAACTGCCCATGTCTTTTCTTGTCAGGAATCTACATTGGTTACCAATGGCCAGTGACAACCTGTGATTTCTTTTCCCAAGCCACAAATCTGCCTTCTTTCTCAGCTCTCAGCATTGGAATCTCCCTCTCTGCTCAGGTGCCTCTCCTCACCAACCCTGACTTGCCTCTAGACCTTTATGTATGTGCCCTTCCTATTCATTTACAACTCCTAAATATTGGTGATTTCATAAAATTTCTATTAGCAACAACCAAATTTACCTTGACTCTGGACAGATCACCCCCAAATGAGGAGTTATTACAGAAAAGAGAAAAAAAAAAAGCCCATATTTCCACGACCAGAGACAGACTCTGAACATCTTGGATTATTTTCTTCCAGTCTTTTTTCTTTTTAAATCTAAGCCAGGTTTTACAAGATGAACCAGATAATTTACTTATCAGTTGTCTATGGTTGGTTGGCTATGGAGGTGGCTTCTAATCTTTTACCATCAGTCTACTTGTTGTGAGGAACATCCTGTCACTAAATCTTTTTACATGTCTTTAATTATTTCCTTGGGCTAAATTCCTAACAGTAGAATCACTGGGATTAAAGGCTTTTTGATGATGGGGGTGGAAGGGGAGGAACCATGTTGAGATCCAAATCCTTTATGCGCACAGGGAGCACACTGAGTGAGAAAGTGACAATCCCCATCTTTTTCATTAGGAATTAGCCAGTGTAACAGGCATCCCAGCACCTCGCTTCCCTGTCTGCGAATGTTCTGGCCCAACATCAAGCTTCTGAGACTTCTAGAAGATTCTCAAACGGTCAAAAGCTAAAAAAAAAGAAAAAAGCACTTTAGCCGGAACCGAGTGTCCCCTGAGTGTCCCCTAACTCAACCCCCACTCCCTCCTCATCGATGGAACTGTGCAATTGGACATGTGTGATTGACTGTGGTATTAAGAAAATATGTATGACACAATGTTTTTTAGCTTTTTCCAGAGATATTTATATCACACAAATGGCATGTTGTTTTTTTTTCCCCCCTCTCAACCACTAAGAATGAATAAATCAATTGTCCTAATCAAGCTAATGGAGAGGGCTTGGGCCAGAAAGATAGGTGGGTGGGGGCTCTTTGCCCAAGCCCGCTGCTGCTGCCTTACCAGGGAGGCCTGGGCAAACGCTTCATATCTCTGGGCCTCTGTTTCCCTGTCTTAGAGATGGCCACGGTGATATCCAACCGCTAATGACTTCGCAGGATAAAGATCATCGGAAGCATTTGGAGTTCCTCGGAAAAAAGTAGCTGCATGAATTTTTAATCCTCTATTTTCAGCTCTTTGGAGCTGCATGTAGGAGCAGCTCCGTAAACACAGAGAACTCACCACTACATGCGAGTTTATAAGGCTTTTGTCTCATACCATCCCACAGCTCTGACCTTAAGAAAAACTCAGAAGGGGGGGAATGCAGTTTGTTGTGGTCACTGTTATTATATAAAAATTAACGGCTTGGCAAACACAAGGATCACCCTGTCGTGCTGAGGTCGTGTTTACACCAAGCAAATATATTTCAAATTCCTAAACCTTCAGCAGCCCTGCAGGGCAGAACGACACAGTTCCCATGTGAGATGCAGAATCCTGTGCCAGGACCGCCGTAACTCCAGAGGGAGATGCTAGTGAGCATGAATTTTGCAGCCAGAACCCCATCAGCTCCAAATTCTTTTTTTTAATTTTATTTTATGCATACAAGAACTGGGGTATAGACCAGAGGTGCGGGGGTTGAGAGGATCCACCAGAGACAGAGTGGGGAGCAGAACAGGCGGAACTACTGAAGCACACTGCTGAGGGGAGCAGTGGGCAAGACAGGAGAGGTCTGCTGCACCATGTGGGAAGCTCCCTGGCTGGGGATCGAACTCATGTCTCAGTGGCTGGTGATAGCTTGATAGTGCTAAGACTTTAAGGCCTGTGGCATCAGGGAAGCCCAAATTCTTTATGGCTGAAGGAGGTTTTTTAGTTCCTAGCGTATTGAGCTAGGCTGCTAACTCCACTGAACAATGAAAACAAGAAAAAGGGAATTCATGAGGATTAGGACCCAAACTGGGATCTCCTACATCATTCATTCAGACACTCACCAAATGTTTATTGAGCACCTAGTATCCACCTGGGTGCTGAGTGCTGGGGATGCAGTGGACAGCAAAAGCAGAACTTCCCCTGGCTGGGGGGAGGCTGTAGTCAAGTCACAAACATGGACATTAACCAGTAATCACACCAGGAAATGCAAACTTACAACCCATTTGGGAGTTATGGAAGGAAACTTATGGGACTGAGATGGATATTCTTGGGGTATCTGGTCTAGCCTTGAGAGAAAAGAAGACTGAAGTCACTGCATACGCCAAGGCCCCTGGTAAGGGAAAGTGGCACATTTGAGGATGTGAAAGGCCAGAGTAGTGAGGTCAAACAGGAAAGAACTAAAAGATGGAGCTAGGCACATCCATTGGGATGTTCATAATAATTAACACATGTGCATGCGCACGCACACGCATACACACACACACACACAAACACAGGAAAATAACAAATATTTTCTATATTCCAAGGATATGGAAACATTGAAATCTTGGTGCTTGCTAGTGAGGATGTAAGATGGTGCAGACTCTGTGGAAAAGAGGTTCCTCAACAAGTTAAACATAAAATGACTATAGGATCCAGCAATGTCACTCCTAAGGATCAGAACCTAAAGATCAGAACCAGAAGTTCAAACAAAATCTTGTACACAAATGTGCATAGAAGCACTATTCACTATTCCAGCCCAAAGTTGGAAACAACCCATGTGTTCATATGGATATACAAAAGGCGAGATCACCAGACAATGGAGTATTACTCAGCCATCAAAAGGAATGGAGTATGCACATGCTACAACATGGGTGAGCTTTGAAAATGTTATGCTAAGTGAAAAAAGTTATGAGACCACACACTGAAGGATTACATTTATGTGAAATATCTAGACTAGACAAATCAATCGCAGCAGAAAGCAGGAGACTTGGGAATGAGAAGTGACACCTAATGAGGAAGCAGTTTTCTGTTTGATGAAAAGGTTCTGGATTCGACAGTAGTAATGGTTGCAAAGTAATATGAATATACTTAACACCATTGAGTAGGGCACTTTAAAGTGATCGATTTTGTTATGTGGATTTTATAAGGATGATAATAATGACGTCACCTACTACTAATAATAGTTAATGATAAAAGATGGGGCTAAGGAGGCAGGTAGAGGCAACTAATGACGGGCATGGATGGGATTTTCATGCTGAGAACAAGGAACAGATCATCCAGTGGCTGGTAGGGAGTGGGCGAATGTGGCAAGGGTGTTAGGAGATGCACCAATGAGGATGCAGGAACCAAGGTCCAGGGGAGAGAAGTGACTTGGACCAGGGCACAGGGGTGTTGAGAGAAGTAGCACAGTTGAACCACAGGCAGCAGGTAAAGGCCAGGGGCCTTGCCGAGGGATTAGTTGCGCGATCATCCTGAGGTCCCTAAACATTTGTGTACTTATTACTGTGGGGCCTTGGAGGAAGACAGCGCCTGTCTCCATACTGATGCTGGAAAACACCCTGGGAGAAGACCCTAGGGTCTTCAAGTTCTTATTCTTTTTCCGCTGTGGGACCTCGGGCATGCAATTTCGTGCCTCAGTTTCTTCCCCTGTAAATTAGGGACCCTATGACCTACTTTATTGGCTGTTGTGTGGAGATAAGAAGAGATAAGCATTTAATGACAACTCCTGCCCTGGCTCTCTCCCGGGATTTTTGGGGGTGGCGGTGGAATCCTTCAGATGAAGGGTTTATCTTTCAAAGACAAAACAGAAGACCCCGAGAAGCACTCCACATTATTGGGGCACATCTTACCGCTTTTAGAAGGTGGCCCCCTGAACACGTCCTCCAAAAGAGGTGACTTTGCAGTAATCTCGAAGGTACTGGGTTTACGTTGTTAAGGGTAAGATAAGAAGGCAGAGAACTCCAGAAAGCAGTGAGAGACAAAACGTCCGGTCTACCACAGCGTTACTTTCTTCTGTACTTGTCCCGCCCCCTCCAGAACGGGCCCCGCCTCCAGCTAAGCTCCACCCAAGCCACGCCTCCTACGTTAGCGCAGGCCACGCCCCCAACGCCCTGCCCCGGTGTTGACAGCTCGCACCTGAGCTCAGCTTTTGGTACCTGGGAGGGAACGGGAGGGTTTTAATAGGTGGGGATGGGAGGGCTGGAAATTGGCGGGGTGGAAACTGGGAAGATTAGTTTGTGACGATTCCCTCCCTGGCCCCACTCTTCACTCACCCCCTTGTTGGGAGCCTTGGATTTTGCATAATGTAAGTATTTATTTAATGCGTGTGCTGGCTCGGGAGCTCTTCATTTGTCTTTCTGTCTTCATATGCCAGTGTGCTTCCGCCTCGCCCCTGCCCAGGTTGAAGCGCCTGAAGAGGAGAGTGATGCCCAACTGCCCTGTTCCATCCCCAGCCCCGGGCCCCGGGCAGACAGGGGCGGGGTTTAGGGGGAGGAAGAAGAGCACCGGATCGCGGATTTATGGACCAGGTCCCACGCCAACTTGGATTCTGTCCTTTTCTTCAATCAAAGGAACTTTTCACTTGTGCTTTAACAGCCCCTTTACATTTTTTTTAATTTGAAGAGATTGCTTCCTATCGATCTGAGTGGAGACATCGCAGTACAAGAGCAAAGTCCTGCACAACACTCGCGCGAGCGCGCGCGTACACACTCCTGCACGCGCGCGCGCGCGTACACACACACACACACACACACACACACACACACACACACACTCCTCCAAGGTTTTCCCGAATGTGTCTACTCTGGTTACAACGAGCCCCTCCCCCACCTCGCCTTTCCCCTTCCCCTCCTCAGTCTTGGGAGGAGCATTCTCCGTGCCTTCCCAAGTCCCCGAGGGGGACCGCCTGTGTTGGAGTGGGGTGGGGGAGGGTCATGTAACGAAGACCAGAAAGAACAAATTAGATAATCAAAAGAATTATAGTAATTGCTTTCACTTTCCGAGCCCGCTCAGCGGATTCCCTCCCCCGCGCTCCTCCGGCTTTCTGTCTGTCGGGAATACTCGGTCTCGCCTCCCCCCAGGCTCCTCCTCTCCGCTCCCCTTGCGAGCTCGCGCGTTCCCTCTCTTCCTCCGTTTTCTGGTGTGCTGGAACGTTCAGCGGAATATGATGAATGATCACCTGTCACGGCTTGTTTATTATAATGCAGGCAATCAATTACACATCCCCAACGCTGGCCGGCCCGCAGGAAATTTATATGCTCAGCACAAACCAATGTGAAAATGGAATCTCATTTGCCAAATGTCTTTCTCCCCGTACAGCACGATGATTACAGTCTGTGTTTGTTTCAACAGTCGTGTACAACTGACAGTGCCATCATTTACTGCCTGGCTCGGGTCACGTTACTCCAAGGCTTTATTTATTGTGTTACGAAGGCCAGCACAGGAAAAGGACGAGGGTGTCTGTCAAAGGTGCCATCGTGCTAAGAAGTGGGCGGCTGGGTCGTATTCCGGGCAGCAGCCGCAGGCCTGGACCCTGCCTCCCCAGACCAACTCTTCTGGCCCCCATCCTGCTGCCAGGCCGCCAGCTGTCCGAAGCCCCCGGTCCCAGCCCTGGGGTCAGAAACTCCACAGGTCCCCGGAACCAGACCTCCAGTTCTAGTCCTGCTCCTGTCCACTCTGTGGCCTGAGATTCAACCTGCTCACCTGGAAAATGCAAGTGCTCATACCTGTCCCGCAGGAATAGCATGCTGTCTGGACTACCACGTCTCCATCAGTGTCCATTTGGAGACTTCAGATCAACCACTGGTCAATCTAAGACCCACCCCTTCGGAGAATTCCAATTTGGAGTTGGAATTCATGCCCCATGTTAAAATGTCCCCCAATCTTTATTTTCCAAGACTTGTCTGTCTCGAGATCTGTTTCTCTTGGAGTGGAATTTTGCTGTCTTGTTGTCTCTGCACTGGCACACAGTGTGACTTTGGAAAAATCAAGTGGTCATTTCTCTCTGCATCTGTTTCTGTCATTATGAAAATAGGCGTGGTAATCCTGGCCTTTCCAGCTGTGTGAGTGGTCAGGTCAGAGCAAAGCAGATCTTTCTCCTCTCTGAGCCTCAGATCCCAGAGCAGAGACTTGCTGGCAGGATCCAGATTGCCCTAGATGTAAAAGTGCCTGGATAGTGGCCAGTGCACTTGTCACGGCTGTCTGACCTCTCCCTGCAAAGAGTGCAGGTTGGTCCTTGAATTTCCATGCACAAAGCATTGACCCAAATGGGTAGCCCCCACAGCACTTGGCATGAAGCGGGAGCTCAGTAAAAGCGGCAGACAGATTCCTCTCTAAGAATGCTGAATGGTAGATTTCGTTACATAGGTATTTCTTTAATGGCTGTCTGCCCCTCTAGGATGGAAACTCCAAAAAGAAATGAACCAGGTTGACTCTGGTCACCCATGTCCCCAACACACCACGCCACTGAGCACATCCTAAGTGTTCAGCAAATATTTGTGATTTGGATGGATGGATGGATGGATGGATGGATGGATGGATGGATAATGGATGGATGGATGGATGGATGGGTGGGTGGATGGATGGATGGTTTCATGAATCCATGCGTTACTAGGGCAACCTGTGCAGTGCAGAGGGAGGACCCTGTGAACTAATGCTTACAGGTAGCTTCACTATTCCTGACCTCACAGAATCAGACTATTCGACACATGCCCAGCTTTGTCTGGGTGCCCGGAGTGATACTCAATGCCGGGTGGTTATATGCCTGTCTGGTCCCTCCTCCTCACCCCTGAGAACATCCCCTGAATAAACTCCCAGTTACTCTCTGCCCCATGCCATTTTGAAATCTCTGTGCCTCTCTGGACTGCTGCTGCTTAGGTGGGGTGCTGCACACCCCAATGCTGTGAGTGCCCCAAACAGACACTTCTTCAATCAATAAAGATGATCTTTTCTAAACACAGATATAGGGAATCTAACTCGGAATTCCATGAAAACATGTTGGGTCAGAAAAAATGGAGTCAAGTTCATATCTAATAAGTGAAAAGTGAACAGCTGTTTGGTATATTTCAGTCAAGTGCTTGGGACATGCAGAAGGGATTTCTTTCTATAAATACGCTTATTAGTCGCCATGATTATACTAACCGGGGTGATGGCACAGAGCCATGTCTCCCCAGCAGGGTGGGCTGGGGAGAGCCGGGTATTCCCTCCACTGACTTGCTTCACTAGTTGACTAACAGACCTTGTTCTCTGGCCGAGTGGATCATATCCTGCCAACGCCAGCTTTCCAGGGGAAGCAGGAGTAAGCACTGTGGAATCCTGGGGGAAAGGCAGCAGGCACTTGCTGCTGCTTTGACAGTTGAGGCTTCGAGAAGGGCTGGCAAACAAGGGGAAATGAAACATTTGAGTGGTTGCAAAAAATTCCGTGGGAAATTCCCCCCCCCCCTTCCCCGGTAGTATTTATGTGCACCGGCTGTGACAAGGGAGCTAGGGGCTTTCGATTTCAAGGGTTCCTGAGCAGACCACAGTGGCATTCCGGGCTGGCAGTCCCAGGAACTGTTCTCCTGGGCCACAAAAGGTCAGTCTGTCCAAGGAAGATTCGGCCACGGGTATCAAGTTGGCCCTGCACCGCAAGCTTGTTCAGAAGCTAAGCCGTATTTGCAGAGCTGGGTTCTGCAAACCTTCTGCTCTGAAAACAAATCCTTCTCTACTGTTACCCTGGGTTTTTCCTGGCCTCAAGGGAGTTCAGGGAGGAGTTTTCCTCAGGCTCACTTCATCTGTAGGAGGAAGACCCTGTAGGAGGGTCTTACAACTTGAGAAATCCCAAATCAGGGCTTCATGTGCCTTTTTCTGTTAATATGTGATTTCTTCCTGTTTTCTCCATTCCCGTTTATCATGGACATTTGTCTGTTGTTCCTCCCACCCTCATTTAAAGAATAAAATGAACTGAAATTAACCAGTCTTTGTTTTGCTTTTCTTAGAACTGATAACCATTCAAAATACTTACCATTATTGCTCATGTCTTGCCACTGCTGATGTGATATATGTGTTTATAGATCTGCTTAAAGGTAAGGTTTATAGATTTTTAGAGACACTTAGTAGATGAGAAAACTGAAACCTAAAGAGGTGAAATAAATTGCCTGTGTATGTTAGTCATGAGGTTTCAGTTGCCAAGTGACAAGTTCCTAACTTAAAAGCATGTAGGCCAAATCAAAAATATAGTGGATTATTTAAATGAGAAGCAAGTGCTGTATTAGCTTCAGGCATGGCTGGATCCAGACCCTCAATGAAGTCTTTAAAAATTTGCCTCCCTCTCTCTCTTCGGCTCTGCTTTTCCTTGTGTTTGTTTCCTTTCTAGATTGGCTCTTTCTACCTGTTTTACATCTTCTGGGAGTCAAATCCAGGTTTTCTTCTGGTTGACTCTGTAAAAGTTCCAGGGTTAGGCTTGCTGGGCTTAGATAGGTTAAGCTGACCATTTCTCAATGTCAACAGCAAGCGGGGTGGAATAATGTGATTGCCCAAACCCCGTCACATGCTCCCTGCTGAAGCCTAGCCAAACCAAAGGATGTAGTGAGAGAGGGTGGTTCCCCCAAAGAATATTGGGCTGCTATCATCAAAAGAATAACAGACTGGATGGGTAGAAGGACGTCATGTCCTATCACCCCCTGCCACACTCGCGTAGGGGGAGGAAGCCTGCACACAGATCTGCCTGCCACTCCTCCCTGCTTCTGGAGACCATCTCAGCACCGCCTCCCTGCGGACCCCCGGTGTTCTATCTAGCTCCAGGACTCTAGCCCCACCCCTGCCACACAAATTCACTGTAGTCAGCAGTTTTCAAACTATGACTCTTGGGAGCAGTTGGCAGGAGGACAACAGGGGCTGGGCACAGGGCATGGGCGCTCAGTGGCTGTGCATAGGAGCCCTGCCCCAATTTCAGGCACGCGGCAATTCTGGCACCCATTGGTGTGCCTTTTCCTGAACCACTTTTATTAAAACAAACTGCCTCGGACTTTTAAAGCTTAAAGAGCCGTGATTTTTCTGCAGCCCTTGTCCTCTCACTTATTCATAAGTGAGGAACAATAGCTCAGAAAAAGGCAGGAATTTGGCCAAGGCCATGTAAGTAGCAACACAGCTCTGAGTGAGTCTAACTCACACCTCTGGGACTCCCTGGTGGTGCAAGGGGTTAAATCTCAGCACTGTGAAGCTGTCCACAGTCACAGAAGCATGAGTTCGATCCCCGGCCAGGAAGCTGACCCACATGGCACAGCAGACCTCTCCCGCCTTGCCCGCTGCTCCCCTCAGCAGGTCAATCTGCCTGTTCTGCTCCCTACTCTGTCTCTGGTGAATCCTCTCACCACCCCACACCTCTGGCCTGCACCCAGCTCTTGTATGCATAAATAAATAAATCTTAAAAAAAAGACTCACACCTCTCGGGCACCAGACCCCTGAAGGGCCCACTTGCAGCCGTGCAGGTGGGTCATGGTCCCGGCGCAGAGACCGTCACCCCCGCCTTACATCCCTGATGTATTATCCAAGGATGCAGATTTTAACATCAGGGAGCAGCCTTCCAGGGCAGAGCACAAAGGGATCATCACACAGTTTTTTTCTGATCTCTGGGTGCTGGCAGCCTCTTTGAATTCATCCTGCAGGTAGAATGGTAGGAGAGTAAAGAAAAACAGCTGGATTCTCGCACTCAGAATTTGCATCCCCATTCCAGAAGAACGGCCACGAATAAGCCATGCGCGTCCTTTTAGGATGTTTACAGACAACTTTTCTGCTGTGTCTTCCCATGTCTGCAAGGCTGCTCATGCAACATCAGCTCTGCATGAGTCTCCAATGCACCTTCTGCAGTGCCCATCCCTGCTGCTTGTCAAAATTGACATGTGTGAGTGTTTGCAGCGTGCCTGCAACTGTGTTAATCACTGGACAGGTCCCGTTTCACTGAATCCTCCCAGTAACCCCCTACAGTAAGTACTATTATTACCCTCATTTTATGGGTGAGAAAATGAAGGTGCAGAGAGAGGAGTTAATTTCTCCCAGGTCCTCAAGAAGCAGCAAACTCAGGCAATCAGAGTCTAGAATAAGAGGGCTTGGTTCTGTTGCTACCCTGAAGGCACTCTAAGGACATGGACAGGGAAGATGGAGACACAGGAGGATGAAGCCACGCCCCGCCAGGCCACAGACAGACAGAAAGTTCTCCACTTCCATCAGTTCCCCTTTCCCCCCCACCCAGGGGCTTCCAGCGAGACTGCTGCTGGCTGTGTTTTCCTTTTTCCTTCTCTACTGCACTCTCTGGCCTGGGATTTCAGGGAGAGAACTATTATATTACCACGTGGGCCTGGCTCATAGGTGTCAGTGGAAGGCGGGTAAGTCAGGTAAGGCAAGGCACGCGCTCCCATCACTCAGGCTACCTTGCAGCAGCTTATTGAATTAGTGTGATTCTTAACATCTTCCACTTGGATCTCCTCCAGGCCAGCCAGCTGGTGCATTCAGGAAGACTCAGCTCGTCTTAACTCAATTAACTAAGCCAGGGCTGAGCCTGGCTGAGCTGAACTCAACAAGTATTTCTCAAGCACTGAGCTGGCTGCAGAGGGGGCGAAGAACAAAAGGCAAGACGCACCCTGCCAGATTTGGCCCCTAAGGGGTTGCCTTGCACTCTTAGGTAATATAGTGCTGGGTTTTCTAAGCGCCCCCTTCCCAATTTTTCCCATATCTTCACTTGTCCCATGCTATGACTTAAGTCCTAGTTTTCTTTAAATAATTAACATTTTCTTTAAGTACATTAATTTTCTTCTTTAAACATCAGTGCTCTCTTTAGTTATGGAGATAGAGTTCACCTAACATAAAGCAAACCATTCATTGGTATTTTAACAGATTCACAATGTTTTGAAACCCTCCCCCCCAACTCTGTCTGGTTCCAAAATGTTTCAGTTCCTCCAACAAAAAAGCCAGTACCCACCAAATGGTTTCTTCTCATTCCTAAAGTCTCTAGCCCCCTAAAACCACCCATCTGTGTTTTCTCTGTGGATTTTCCTATTCTGGACATTTCATATAAATATAATCCTACAATACGAGTTCTTTCGTGTCTGTGTTTTTTCACTGAGATAATGTTTTTGAGGTCCATCCACATTAAAGCATGCTTCAGTACTTCATTCCTTTTTCATGGCTGAATAATATTCCCGGGTAGGGATAGATGACCATTTTTTCCATCGTACTATCTCAATGTTAATTTTCCATTTCCATTATTGTACAGTGGTTATGTTAACATTCGGAGAAGTTAAAAAGTATATGGGAATGCTTTGCACTACTTTTGCAAACCTGAAATTATTTCAGAGTGAAAAGTTAAAAAAAAAATAAAAGAAAGGAAGAACATATCTTGTCCCTGAGACTCATCTTCAGAACTGTCACAGAGAATCTATCATGAAGGCAGCCAGGGGCTTATAAAGTAGACCCAGCCTGAGGCTTGGACCACATTTTGTTTATCACTCATCTGTTGATGGACATTTGGGCTGTTTCTACCTTTGGGCTATTGTAAAGAGTGCTGCTAAATAGGTTTGTTTTCTTTTATTTATTTTTTAAATTGAGATATAATTAACACACAAAACTGTAAAAATATGGCTGTCAAAACTATAAAAATTTGCATGTCATTCTTTCACAGAGGCTTGCTAATCTCTGTATGATTCCAATTTTAATATCTGTGCTGTTGAAGTGAGCACTGAAGGAATTTATTTTACAAGGGAAATTTACATTACTCCTGTGAACAGGAAATCTGTATTTTTCAAAACACGAAATAATATAGAGCTATTAGTAAATATCTCACCCTGGTGGCACACGCGATCACCCCATGTCCTGTTCCGTGCAGTAGTAAGAAGCTCAGCGCGGGCTCCTCAAGTGTGAATCCTGCCTTTGCTGCCTGTGTGCTCTGGGCAAATGTCCTATTGGTTCCCTGCCTTCTCTTCCTTACTTGTAAAAGGATGATCCTTATAATTGCTTCTTCCTGGAGTTGTTCTGAGAATTAAAACCAGGAGTAAAGTGTCCCGTCTCATACCAGGCACATACAGTGCCCCCCATCCAAGAGGGGGTGCATTTCAAGACCCCACAGGATGCTTGAAACTGTGGCTAGCACTGAGCTCTATAGGTACTATGCTTTTTCCTATACATACACCCTTCTGATAAAGTTTAATTTATAAATTAGGCATAGTGAGTTTGTAACCACAACAATCATAAAATAGCATCATTATAATAGAATGTAATACAAGTTATGTGAATGTGATCTCTCTCTCTCTCTCTCTCTCTCTCTCTCTCTCTCTCTCTCTCGCTTGCTCTCAAAATAGTGTACACAATATTTTGAGACTGAGGTTGCCTGTAGGTAACAAACTGTGGAAAGTGAAAACCGGGGTGAGGGGGAGGATTGTAGTAAGTACCCAATATGTAAGTGAAAGCTGGAAGTAGGAACACACGTCATAAACACAGGATAATGTGAGCTATAAATACCAAAGCCCGTCTTCCCTATGAGCACGAAAGAGGGTGAAGAACCTCCTGTTCTCTCATGCAATCCACCAACATTCTTCAAGCTAAATGTTACTACTCCCATTTTGAAGATCAGAAAACAAGGCAAATAGAGGCGGAATCAGTAGTTGAAGGTCATACAGGAAATATGAACCCTGGGAAAGTTAAAAGGCAGTATGAAAAGTAACCAAAGGCCTCCCTGGTGGTGCAAGGGGTTAAGTCTCAGTACTATGAAGCTATCAGCAGCTATTGCATCCTGAGTTCGATCCCCAGCCAGGGAGTGGAACCACATGGCGCAGTAGGCCTCTCCTGACTCTCCACTGCTCCCCTCAGCAGTGTATTTCAGTAGATCCGTCTGTTCTGCTCCCCACTCTCTCTGGTGAATCCTCTTACGCCCCCTTCCTCCAAACCTCTGGCGTACACTCCAGCTCTATATACATAAATGAATAAATGTTTTGTTTTTTTTTTAAAGAAAAGTAAACAGGAGTCCAAGGAAAGGCTGGACTGAGCTGGCAGAGGTGATGAATTTGCAAAATGTAAACCTGACCTGGCAGTTCTAGTAGCTCTTTTTCGGATCTGCCAAGATGTGTCTTTTCTAATTGACTTACCTCTCGCTGTTAATGCATATCAGCTGCTCCCTCGCCCCCATGCCCCTAAAACTTCCCCTTCTGCAATCTCTACCCTTCCCCCACTGCACCTGAGCCCTCAAGACTGTTGCTCAGCCTTCTTACTAATTATACACTGCGGGTGTGAAAATTAGCACATCTCAAGTTCACACGTATCCATTATGCCTTCATCCACTGGAGTGTGTGGGACTCACAGCTTCAGTCGTGTGGGGAATCCTGTCCCACCCAAGGCTGACACTAGCACTGGGTTGTACTAGTTTCCTTGGGCTGCCAAAATGAATCAACACAAATTTGGTGGCCTAAGAGGCAGAAATTTATTCTCCCACAATTGTGGAGGCCAGTAACTCAAAGTCAGGGTGTTAGCAGGGACCTACCCGCTTGTAAGGCCCTAGGGAAGGGTCCTTCCTTGTCTCATCCAGCTATAGGTGGCTCCAGGATGCCTTGGCTTGTGGAAGCATCACTCAAATCTCTGGATGGCGCTTGCCATGTGTTCCTCTGTATGTCCTTCTCCATCTCTGACAAGGACATTTGTTACTGGATTTCGGGTCCACCCTTGTCCAGTAAGATCCACCTAGGACCTTGCCCTCACTACCTCCACAAAGACCCTTATCCTCAGCAGGTCTCATTCTAAGACACCAAGTGGACATGAATTTTGAGGTAATGTTATTTAATCCACTGTAGAGGTCTTCAAATAGAAGAGGTGTCTGATTGTCTCTGGAACATGTTTATTGTGTATTTGAGCCCAGTGGTCGCAAAGGTAACAGGTAGCTATCAGTCATAGCCTTACAGTCCCCTCCCCCCACCCTTGGCGCCATCATGGGCAGATCCCATAGCTTTCCCACCAGTTCCCCAAATTCAACAAGTCCAGTTCAGGCAGGCCAGTTGAAAACACCTACCTCAGTCCCCCATGTTCCAACTCAGCTTTGCCCCAGACCTAAGAAACCTGAGACGAGCCGGCCACCTCTTGCCCTGTTCTTCCTCCATGTTTTAGGTCCCCCAAGAGAATGATTCTGTGGGCACCCAAATTCAGCCAATATGCACTAAACCAAGTTACCCAGACATCTTTACTTTCAACTCAGCTGACATATGGGCATACCTGTGAGATACAGGTGGTTTCCAAACTTACTCAGCACAGGAAACTACTTTTCCACAGAGTACTCTGACCCTGGGGTTCCCCACAGCATACTCTGGGAAATGCCACACCACTCCAACTACTACAAAGTATAAAGTATATCCACAACTCTTCTGTATGCAAAGCTTTAGCAGATGAGTTTTTGAGGAAACCCACCAACTGTGGAATCATTTTTTGTGATTTATTTAGAAAATTGTGGACAAGCCCCAACTCTACTGGGAGATTACAAACCCCCAGCAGCCGCACGGACAGCTAAGCTGGTCAAATTTTATTCTCCGAAAAGATTAGTGACTAAAACTGCACTGATTTCCCGAAGCTCAGCTTCAGCCGCCAGGAGGGTGGAGCTCTCATATTGAAAGGCAAGTACTTTCAAGAAAAATTTACATTATAGCGAAGTTCTAAAGTCTGTGGAATTACGTGAATTCAACCATAGGGGCTCAGCAGAATAGTCAGAACGATAATATATAATAATGAGGGAAAAGATAGAATGAATGAAGGTGTCAGACAAGGTCTCACCTGCTGTTGGACCAGTGTGGAGCTGAGGTCCATTCAATGGGACCTGCTCCCCGGTGCCTCTCAGCCCCAGCATGAATCAAATGCTTAAATATCTCTTGTTTTCATCTAATATGGCCTCTCAAAGGGAGCCAACTTCTTCATCTGGTGCCTGGCCCAACATTTGATAACTTTCTCCAACGCCCTAGAAAATGGCTGCATTGGATGGATGGGGAGAAAACAGGGCAGCCTCCAAGCCAATGTTTCTGCAAAGATTCTCCAAGGTAAGTATTGGCATCATCTGTGTTCCCCACAAGAGTTCTACTACCTCGAGAGCTGCGTGACAATGTCACATGCGGCTCCCCTGACATCTCAACACAAAATAGAATCTAGTTTAGTCCATATTTTTCAAATATTTTTCAAATTCGGGACCAACTGTGCACCTGGGTCTAATGGGGACAATAAAATGATACGATCAGGAAAGTCCCTCAGCATCATCACCCCATGCCCCTCTTCCCACTCTCTCCCTACCTCCCCCCGAAAAAAGTCTAGAGAAAATGCATTTTTAATCTGATTGTGTTATCTGAATGGGGAAACTCTTTAATACTCAGTGGTCTAAAAGGATCCGTTTATCCACCCAGCCAACAGCCCATACAGGTCAGAGAGGGGCAGAGATTCAGAAGGTTCAGCAGCCAAGGGATGAGAGCCAGCCCCCTCTCCCGCCTCCCCTCCCCTC